>JASANU010000853.1:0-91598 GCA_030849675.1 Trypanosoma platydactyli | reverse complement strand
TCCGCACACTCCGTTGCACTTCCGCACACTCCATTGCACCACCGCACACTCCGTTGCACTTCCGCACACTCCATTGCACTTCCGCACACTCCGTTGCACTTCCGCACACTCCATTGCACTTCCGCACACTCCGTTGCACTTCCGCACACCCCATTGCACTTCCGCACACTCCGTTGCACTTCCGCACACCTATACACACCCATACAAACTTATGCACACCTATACTCACTTGTGGGCACCTATACGCACTTGTGGGCACCTGTACACACCTATACACACTTGTGGGCACCTATACGCACCTTACAGACACCTATACACACCTACACACATATGTGCAGACCTATACACACCTATGCGCACCTATGCACACCGTATGGGCACCTGTGCACACTTGTGGCACGTAGAGACGCCTACGTACGCGTGGGGACCTCTATGGAGGCGGAAGGAGGCACATAGACCTCTAGGGAGCTTTATGGAGTCCTATGAACCTCCTGTACATTAATCCTGCAGATTCATGTTTTTCGTACGGGTACTCGGTCCTCTTTTTGTGCTGTCAATTTGCGAGCTGTTTTTTATATGCGTTGTGGGGGCTATGGGAAAGTTCTGGCGAATATTGTTTGCGTAGCACCTTTTTTTTTTTTTTATAAAGGAGTAGGCTTCATGTTGTGCGCTGTAGTCCTGGAGGCTGTAGTAAGTCAGGTCTTGTGGCGGATGGAAAGTTGCATTTCGTTAGGTAAGTGGCTAAAATGTTTTTTTTTTTTGTAGTCTGTTGGGCGAAAGTGGGTAAAAAAAAACATGGCTTCTAGTCCATAGATCAAAATTTTCCCACATTAGCACGCAGGAGTAATAGGGCCGTAAAGCGGAGCTGATGGTACGACCTTGTGTTCCCATGAAAACTACGCAATAACAATGTGGTTCTTTTTGTAACGCTGCTTAAAAACCACCAAAAGCTTCCGTGCGGTTTATTCTGCGCTAACGCGATAAAGTGCAATGGACGACACGATTAGATGAGTGAAATTTTTGGACTTCTTATATATATTTCCCGGTGTCACCGACAACAGCTAAACTTTCTGTTGTGTGCCTGCTTTCAGTCTTGGAGGGGGCTTCATTCCTTTCCAATATGGGTCTAGAGTCTTTATGGTGTGTTGCATCAAGGGGCAGTGTAGGAGAGCGGAAGCAGGTGTTGTGCAGGAGGGGGTTAAGTGGTGTGGCGAAACGAACGGAAGAATGTATAGAATACCCAAACACACACATTTTTTCCACCATTTCTTTTTTTTTTTTTTACCTCCATTCTTTGTAAAATGTCGCATGCGGTGCGTTTAGACTAAAGAAACGGATTTTGTTGAAGGATTGTGGTGTCTCCGGAGGAGACACTGACCAAAAGCCCCCCACGAATAATGCATGCGCCGATACGACGTACAAGTGCGTCTTTCACCCACACTTCCGCGTTTGCGAGGACGAGGTTAATGTTGTTGTCAAATCCCTTGAGAATGCCGTGCACCTCCTTTGAGTCCAGTGTCACTACCACTCGGCGGTCGAGATGACGCTCAAGTGCGAGGATGCCCTCCTTCTTCTTGAGAATGTGCGCTACTTCTGCTGCCATCGCCCCGGCTGGCGCGTGTAGAGAGGGCGCAACGGGGGTGGAGGAAAGTGCAATTTATGGAGACGTGCAGAAGCAAACAAACAAAAAAAAATGGGGTGAAATGTACAAACACACACACACACACATGTACAGATGGAAGAAGAATAAAAAATGATGATGATTATGTTTGTGTGCACGACGCGTCGCTCCCCCTCCACTCACTCTTCATTTCCACCACCACCTTCTTTTTTCCCTCCTTGATGGGTTGATTCCCATTGTGTGGATGTGTGTTTGCATTTGCTTTACGGCGCTGTCCATTCGAGCGATCGCGGGAACTGCTCGTGGTTAACGAACGGGAGGTCTTGTAGGTCTTTCTCTGGGTGGTGCTGCTCCATCTGCTGCACAGGGATGGGGTGGAGCAGCCATGTCTGGTCCTCCTCGAAGGGTGTCTGGTCCACCTTCCCAGGGACCTGCTGTAGCGGCCAGAACTTGTTCACGTTGTACAGTGGGGCCGGCTCAGTGCGGTGGGTGAACTGCTTGTCAAGGTGCGCTGCTGTGTAGGTCATCCAGTCACATTCACTTCCCGTCTCCTTCGGCGTCGCCGGGTAGCGGCCGGTTACGGTGTGATATTCGTGCGGAAATTTCTGTGCGTTCTGTGGAAGGTGGGGGATGTTCTTCAGATGGAATGCCTCCTCCTCGGCGATAGTGCGAGTCATGAGGGCGTCTGTCGCGACCTGTGGCCGCAGCTGCGGCTCCACCAAACGTCTTGGAGCTCGCGCTTCCGCCGGCACACGCACGGTGGTGAGCCCCGATACATCCACAATGCCATCGTTCGCCTGCCGCAGCGCCTCCTCGCTACACTGCAGTCGTTGCGCGATGGTGGCGAGAGAGTCACTGGCATACACAAACTCCACAGGGCTGAACTCCGCCCCAGCATTCGGCGTCCAGCAGGAGTGCGGAACCTGCAGCTCAGTCACTGAAGGATCAAATTCACCTCCACACGCATCACTCGACACGTAGGTATAGGCTGCGTGACCATTGACCTGCTGTAATTCCTCTACAGTACAGCCGAGAGCAGCCGCAGCCTCCTCCCACGTTCGGATACGCTTCCCATCTCCTGCGGGTTGCAGGGGAAGCACGCAAGGCACTCCACCGAAGCTGACAAGCCTCCGTGTGGCGGTTCCAGGCACATTTATCACCGTTCCGGTTTCAAGCACCTTGCCCTCCTCCTCTACCTGCAGAAGCGGGTTTGCGCACTTTAGCTCCGCTACGCTGCAACCCAGGCGGTTCGCCACTGCAACCCAATCCTCTCCCTCGAGGATGGCATCTGTAGTGAGGCGATTTACCGGGGCGCTCTGCCAATCAAGTGCGAAGGAGAACATACGGTGCTGCTCATGTGTAGTTGGTGTAACAGGATCATGCTCTGTAGGAAACACAGCAGCATCATGGATTATGTTTCTTCGGTAGATGGTATGAAACTCACAAGAGGTCTGCCGGTGCAGCCAGTGCCGAATGTCATACATGCGCTTCTCAAACTCGGTGCTCTGAAACGGCAGTTTGCACACAATAACACGAAAGAACTTTCGAAACTCGTAGTGCGCGGTGGACATCTCCAGCTCTGTGAAGGAGGTGTCGGAGGAGGAAGTCCAGAACTCGGCCATGCGCACCCACGGTTCTAGTTTCTCCACATGTGGCCACGAGACATGCGCATCGTAGAGGTTGGTCGTAGCAGGCACAGGCACGTTGCAGCGGTTGATGACGCCAATACACTGCTCTTCGAGTCGCCTCAAGTCCGCCCGAAGAAACTTTGCCACCTCCTCCACGTCGTATGCATCAGGTTGACCAAAAGGGCCGAGGTGCGCGGCATTGAAGGCAGCGAGCAGCTCGGGATCCACCACGGTGTCCTCCAACATGTGTCGCACCGCACCAAGTTTTTCCTCCACAATCTCCCGCCCCACGTCCCTCAAGAACGCACAGACATCCTCTGCCAGCTTCATTACATGGTGGTCCCAAAAACCCTCCAGAATGATTTTGTACGTCACCTCGGAGCCATGGATGCCATTTTCTTCCGTGTTCTCGAACACAAATCGCCTGTTCCGCACTTTGGCCACCTCATACTCATACCAATCTTCTGTCTTCCAGCGAAAGGGAAACTTACTGCGATCAACAGGGATCTTGCCGGCACACGACAGCGGGGCTTCTAATCTACCCACATCGCGTTGCACTTCCAGTGGGCTTAATACACGTGCGTGTTGGTGTTGCTCCCGAACGGCGCGGTCCATGATTGTTTCAAGTGTAGGCGCAGGGGTGGCGATGTTTGCCTCATTCATCCGCGTCAGGTACGCGTCGCGAAACGGGAATCCCTTTGCCCCTTTCTCCCGCAGCTTGCGCGCGTCAAAACGGGCGAACTCCCGCATGTGTTGCACATACTCCCTCCCTTTAGCATCAAACTCATTATATGGGCGAAAGCGATATGCATTGGGTGGAGCGCTTGCGCTCCATGGACGGTAGTCACCAAGATGGTGCGTCATGGACGTGCACACGTACCAGCTGTCCACGTACTGATCCTCAGGCACATCCGGACGCACCAGTGGTCCGCGAATACTCATTGGGAACTTGTCATCAATTGGGTCAATGAACTCATTGGTTTTAGTGCTATTCATGTTTTGCGGTGCGGCAACGGGGGCGGGACCATCAAACTTTGGCATCTGCGTTGGGATTCGGTATCTCGACCAGTAATACGGTGTTAAAAAAGACCTCCGTATCATTTTTTCCCGCCGCCACCACCACCACCACCACTACTACTATTACTACTACTATTACTGGTTTCCGTTCCCCATTAGAAATAACAATAATAACAGCAACAGCAGTAACAGGGTAAAATGCACCACACCGATGCAAATGAAACGAGAAGGCAGAAGGTGTGGGGTGTGAAAACAGTAGCAGGGACGTTACAACGGGGCTCACGATGAGAATAAAAAAGAAGAGGAGACTCACGCACCTACACCGCTTCTCCACACGCTGCCATGTTTGTCGCGGTGTCAAGGACCCAGCCGAACTGCCGAATAAACTCCTCTTTGGAGCGGCAGCTCGCCGTGTCCACTGGGGCAAGCAGTGCCTCTGGTGTTGCTGCCTCCTCCGCGGTTCGAAAGACAGAGAACCAAAGCAGTCCATCGGCTTTGCCACGAATCAGCGCAACCTTTCCGTTCCGCAGACTTTTGCAGAAGTGGACAATGTCGCCGGGAGAAAAACCAAGGCTTGTGTCCTGCGCGATGTCGAGCGCAATGACATCTCCCGATTTGGTCGTCGCCTTCATACACACGTCTGCCTGGATGCCTGTTACTTTCAGCAAATCCTCCTTCTAGCCTTTTTTACCGGATTGCCCAGACAAAAAAGACATGGAGGAAAAGGAAATACAAAATAAATATAAGAGAGAGACAGAGAGAGGATGCACACGGTCTACTGCCTCCCTCTCTCCCACACAGATACACATCCTGAGAGAGAAACCGCGATGCATTCGATACTTCTCCTTTTGTACAGCGTGCAATAAAATACACCACTTTAGTTCCTCTTCACAATGCCCAAGAAACCAATGATGACAAAACCACTGATTGCCATGCTGAAGAGGAGAAACAGAAGACTGAGTGTTTCAGAGCCCACTGTCACGCCGCGCGCGCCGACGTCTGAGGACCAGAGGCTCATTACGCGTAGTTTGTAGCGAGATTCGTTGTGTTCCTGTGCCCACGCCTCATTTGCCTCCCACCTCGAGTTCCAGCCGCTTTTTGGGATGTGCAGCGCTCTAGACACGGCGGGGGAGCGCAGAGTTTGCGACCAACCGAGACGCTCCAGACTTGCCTCAATCGCCGCCTGCATTGGGGTGATGCTGGAGGACATCGCGCCCAAGCTGTAATCCGGTGGTTCGGTTCCGGCGTCAGCGCCTGCACCATCGGAGATAAGACCGCAGCGAGTGTTTGCTGTAAAGCACTCCCAAAGTTCTCCCACAATGCTGCGGTTCACCGTTGCGCCAGAGTCGTTGGGGAGAAGCACCCGAAGAAGCGCGTCGGAAGCCTCCGCAACTGCCGCCACATTACGCGCCGAGTGATTTTCTGCCGCTGCATCGAGGACGGTAAAGACATCTGGGTTCTCATACGTTGTGTTGTACCGTGTGAGAGTCAACAGGACCTTGCCGGGTGTCTTTGCTACATCTGGAATGAGATCGAGCACCGTCGTGATTGGGGAGTAGGGCAGTTGTGACGTCGCCGCACGTCGCACCCCGAGACTCTGCAACAGCGTCTCTGCCTCATGTTGAGCAGATCTTTCTCCCTCTTCTTCTCCCACAGCTCCTGACAGACGACTATCCACATGGTAGAAAAGCGGCGCGTCCCCATATCCTACTTGATCCACCACGAGAAATGTGTCCACTGCACTGAAGTTGACTGTTGTGAAGTTTAATTCCTTTCCGTAGGCCATCCCCGTGCAGTTGCTGAGCCCCGTCTGGGAACATTCGAGCAGAGTTGCATCAGAAATGAAGCGTGCGCTCCCGATACTCCCTATGTGCTCCCCAGGGAAGAAGAAGGCATATACATCACGACCCTGGTCGCCACCCACACGCTTTAGCGCCTCCAGCACCGACAATGTCGCAACGATCGCACTGCCTGGGCAGTCCGTCCCGGGGGTCACGCCATGCACAAGCGTCAGGGCGGTGGAGGCTACCATCAGTGCCACAGCCCCCTTCCGTGTCTTCTTCACAAAGTCGGCCGCCGTGTTGTCCCAGCTCCACCGTGTGTCGGCATTGCTTGCCCACACTGTCCAACCGCCAAACGGCACACACGATCTCGAGCGCCAATTGAGGCAACTGAACGGGTCACTCCCTCTACTTGTCCCTGTCGTCACTGCCGCTGCCGCCAGTGGCATGCCGTTTCGTGTTTCGAGAACGTTCAAAGGATAGGAGTGGCCCCTGGCCCAACGGGCGCGGTTGAACCGGGCGGCATTTGTGAGCGTTTTCCAGTCATCATCACCGGCCTCAATAGGGAAATACAGCACCACAAAATTGTATGCAGTTGTCACCCCGCGCGGTAGAAGCAGGGGCGGGTCACCTGCGTACCGAGGACCACCGGAAAAGCTACACCGCTGTTGATGGTTGGAAAAGGCCACCGCTGAGATGGCCGGAAGGGTGGTGTGTGTGGCAACATCATCCAACTCGTTGTAGTGCTGTACTGCAGCCAGAAAGCACGTCATGTCACACGAGAGTGCGGAAGATTGGGAGAAATTGGCGCCGGTAGACACAACGAGGGCGACACCGTCTGTGACAGTCGTTCCAGGCAGCGCAACATCATGCATGAGCCAATCCCGAAGAGGCATTGCGTCGGCCCCACACGCCTGTGATGACAACCGCGCTGTTTCCTCGGCGTCAATGAGAAGCAGAGTATGCGGCGCGACGGTGTTGTTAAAAATCATGCAGCCCCAGTACCCATTTAAACCCTTTTCACCCACTGATGCCTCCGCCGTTAGGACACATGGGCGCACAGTGGGGTAGTTGCGAAAGTATGCTCGGTACGCCACATCATACGGCTGCGCTGGGACGTCACTCGCAAAACCACTCTGGGTAGCATTGCCGAGCGTTATCCACATCAACAGCGGCAGAAGAAGGAGCAGCAACAGCGGCCTCAGGAAGTGGCTTCCACCATTCACTATCATCATCCCAGATAATTTCGGGCTAAGACAACTACACCAACACAATAAACAGAGAAAGAGAGAGAGAGAGAGAGATGACGAAAGCCACATGCCACTCCTCCTTCAACTGAAAGGAAAGAGAGACGTAGATCCAGAACACACAGAGATTGACGTATTGCTGCAGCGACAGATTATCATTGTCGCTTCTTCTCCAGTGGACGGAAAGGCGTCCTCAGTGACCTGTGAGACGCGAGAGCAGAGGCTCGCGTTTCTCGTGCCCAGTTGTGTGCGTCATGCAGCAGCGCGATCGGGACTTCCCGCGGGGTGCTCCTGTACGTGACGCAGTCGGGGTCGAAGCATTTCTGCACCCAGACGCGCTCCTGCATATCTACACTGATGTAGACCCGATTGGAGCGGTGCTGCCGCCCCACATTGCCACAGAATCTCGACCCGCCGAGAAGAAGCAATACGTAGCGTCCGCCACAGAGCCGTATGGTGTCCACACTGCAGGCTACACCAGCAACGGAGCTCCACTCGCGCTCCACGTGTTCTGCCAACGCGCGATACCGCTCCGCCTCTGCCTCTAGCAGCAGCCTGGGCGTCATGCCACCACCTTTTTTTTTAGACGCTTTGAGATCGTGTAGATCCCTGTGTGGCGTTACCATCCCTTCCACCGTGTCTCCTCGTGCTGCTGCTGCAGGGACAGATATGAGAGAACGGTGCCCCACCTGCAGAGACACGAGGGACGCAAAGAAGAGTGCCACAGGGTCGTCCACTCTCCGCAACGCGGTGGGGCAACGCTCCACTACAAGGATGCTCGACTTGTGCAGCTTGCAGCTCCCGAGGCAACGTAGCATGCGGTTGCGGCTGTAAACGGCGGTATCAATGATGCACCGCAACGGGAGGAAGGGGAGGTTAGGTGAGGAACCTTCTCCCGCTGGCAGAACGGGAAAATTCCTCGGTGTGTCGTGGTAGAAGAGCGCATTATGTACGTGTGGCGTCACCATCACACGCTCGTACAAGTAATCAACGAACTGCCGAACAAGACGTCCAACATCCGCGTTGCTGCTAAACCAGTGATCATCAAAGTATACAACATAGTGCTGTGAGAACTTCTCGTTGGCACACACCCTTTCTAGAGGCTTCTTTTGTGTCACCGACCGCATCACCATCACATCAACCTTCGGACCCAATGTCCTCTCCAATGATGATGCCGTTGTTGTCGCGGCACCAGTAGTATCAGTACTAATAGTAGAACCTGTCACGGTCTCGCACTCATCCGATGGGGAGCCCATGAGAGCGGGGTACATTCTGCGGAGAAATGCGTGGAGCTCCTCGAGCAACACCGTTGTGGTTGCACTGTTGTCGGCCCGCAGCTTGCAGTCCCACGTGCAGCAGCGGAGTGGGCGCCACCGCGCTCTAGTCAGTGCTGTCGTGTATTCTTCCCGACTGCGGCACTCGTATGTAACACTACAATCCTCATGGTCAGCCTCGCCGTCGCTGATACCGTCATCCGCTATCTCAACAACAGGACGCCAGAGACTGTAGTCGCGCTCCCGCTCAACGTCCAGGTACATGTGACAGTGTGACCCCTCACGTATTATTTCATACAGGTGCAGTTGCAGCGGTTCAATATCACGCACCACGCGCGCCACGGCCTCGATGGTCGCCGCGAGGAACATTCGCGTCTGTGAGGAGAGCGGCATTGTACCATACAACACCGCGTAGTCATCCACGACCGCCTCCTTCTGTTCATTTGAGTGAGAGGGAACATCTCCCGCACAACATGAGGGCGTCGGACGCCTGCGAAACAGCGGCACGTGTCTCCCATGTGCACCCTTTTCTACTGCTGCTTCACGCAGAGCGCGCAGCGGTAATTCCCGTGCCATCTCCTCCTCCGAGGGGAACTCTATGCCGAACGGCAGCCACGTCTCCGCCACGCCGTCCTCACTCTCGTTATTCCTCACTCCGTCAATGAATTCAAACAGCTGCTGCTGCGTGGGGAAGATCTTACACGCATCGTTGCCATAGCGCGCGGTAAAAGTAGACTTACACCAAAGCATCAGCTTTGCCAGAACCCCATCACTCCACACCTCCCTCTTTCACCTCTTTGCTCACCTTCGCTAAGCAGAGACGGAGGCAAGCGACGATAACGGCATCAACACACACACACACACAGACACACACACACACAGGAGGAGAAAGAGGAGGTCCAAAGAAAAAAATAATAATAATTAAGGTAGTGAGGGGAAGAGGATCAGGCTTCACACAGCAGAGGAGCGAAGCGCCTTCATGGTGTGCAGATCCTGAAGTACGCCACAGAGGTACGCCTTGCACGCAGACTCGCGTGCGACAGTGTAGCGCGTTGCAATGGCGCGTCCGGCGGCACGTCCCTCACCCGTTCCGACGACGAGGGTCACCTCGAAAAGCCGCGCATGGGACTGCGTGAGACGGTCAATATAAGACGTGAGCGGCTCACCGCCTGTCGAGAAGGGGACGCCGTTCCGCATGTCGGATTGCGTATCGTAGAACACCGGGTCTCTGACAGGTTTTTTGAACTTCATACGTGCGATCTTCTGCCCATTTACCGGCTGCTGCACGCCATACGCGTCGGCGAAGTAAGTCGCTGCCGCGGCGGAAAAGTCAACGGAGTTGTAGAACGCCTCACCGCGCGCATAACGCCGCCGCTCCTCGGGCTGTAGCCAACCGTCGTCTACCCCACCGAGCACACTCTCCGGCTGCTGCTGCAGCTGCAGCTCTCGCTGAACCCGCTGCTTCCAAGTGCCGACAGCATCGAAAGCGCCGGGACCCACTGCGAGGGATGCAAACGCGTTGCGACTAGCGGCGAGGCCATCGAGTGTTGCCGCATCGCGCATCGCATCCTGCACACCAAACCCACTGCATACCACCCCATCATCCCTCTCGCCTCCGCACCCCCCTGTCTCAGCTGCACTGACTCCGCCATCAGCATCATTACCATTACTGTTGCTATTGTTGATGTCGTTGTCCGGAAGCACGCGGGTTTTGGCAGCGAAACGCAGTGGTAGGCCCTGCGCAGCAAGCAGCGCCTCCGCAACATTCCCTGGAGGGAAATGCTCCAAAGTTCGTAGCAAGAGTACCGCTGCAGCACTAGGGAGCCCCACTTCCAGATCGCCACCGTACACATGCTGCAGTAGCTTCTGCGCTGCCTCACGGCCAAAAACCTGCTGCACAGCACCAACGAAATGCGAGAACATCCACCCGAGTGGACTCTGGCCAGAGCGCAGCGGTGTCACATGAAACGAAGTACCTAAAACATCCTGACCGCGCAGCCCAACGCGCTGTGGCTCCAAGAATGTGAGGTCGTTTACATTCATCGTCGCCCCTGTTGCCACCCCGTTCCCACCTTCCTTAACCTCAGCCGGGTTCTCAAGAGTCAGCGGTGTCATCAGCTCGTCGAAGCGCAGCTCCTTCGCAAACAGACGCAGTGTGTAGTGGTTGTGCAACACCGCGTGGAGCTGCTTGGTGGCGTTCACCGTCAACACGAGACCGGTGTGGGCCGCATAGTCTAGCGTTAGTCGGGAGAGAAACTCGTCGATGATGGTGTCTCCAAGCAGCGTCAGGTGATGACTCTCCAGCGTGAAGTACGGTGTGAAAAGCGGGGCAAACTGCTGGTACGCCGTGCGTGATGCCACGTCCTTTGCAAAGTCGATCCCCCGGGCGTCCACCACGTCCTGCAGCCCGCAGCTCCGCAGAAGCACACGGAGCCTCTCTGCTGGCACGGCTTGCGTTGAGAGCGCAAGTCGCGACAAACGAAATGCCATTTGTCTTCTTCTCTTCCCCTCCCCCCCACAACACGTGCGCACAGTTCCTCCCCTAAGATATACGTCTTTGTGCGTGTTTACTACACCACAACGGCCTCGATTGCCATTCACGCAAGGATTCAGGAAAGAGTGAGGAAAAGGAATGGGGGAGTACATATATATATATATATATATATATATATTAAAAAAAATATATACACATGCGGTTGGTTGGGTGGGTGGGAATTGACCGGGTTGAGTTCGAGAACAGGTCCGTCCCCGACCGAGTTGCAGTGAGGGGTGTTGGTAGTGGGGGGCTGGTGCTGGTTTTTTTTTTTTTCACACTCACACACACACACTTCATCGGCTCCGCCGATCTGCGGTTCACTCTAGTAGAAGTGTCGACATGCGTACATGTAGGGGTGTACGGATTTGCCAAGAAAAATCAGACCCCTCGCTAAAAATTCTCCTCGTGCTCGTAGACAAATTCCTCTAGTCGAGAGGAGCTGGAAACACTCGTGTCGCTAAATTCGACTGAGTTTTCGTAGTCCTTCAGAGCGGCCCCAAGTTCTACACGGTGCCGCCCCTCAAAGACATCCCCCACGTCCTCCTGCCGCTGCGAGGGGTGCGGGGTGCGCAAAGAAGAGGTTGATGATGATGGCGGCGGTGGTGGTGCCGCCCCCCTCCTCTCCAGTGCTTCTGCTATCAACGACTCCAGAATGGACACCTTTCCCGCACCACTTAAAAGCTGCAGGGTCGCACGATCCCTTTCCTCCACCATGGACACGTTGCTCTCCGCCTCGAAAACCCCCGCCGTCTGCCTCAGGCTGTGGGCGCGTGCAAAGTCCTCAATGAGCAGCAGGGCGATACGGCCCTCGAGCGACATGGCCGATGGCAGCACGACTTCCCCAACGGCCGCCGCTCGCAGGTGCGGGTCACCGCGGATGACACTCACCGCAGCGGCGCGGAGCTGGGCCCGCAGCTTCCCCATCACGCCAATTCCTCGGAGAGCTTCGGCGAAGGCGCCCTGAAGCTCAAGAAGAGTCGTGTTGACTTCATTGCCATCCACCTCAATGCTGTGGTCCTCCATCCCCCTCCCACCACCCCCCGACGTCTAAACTACAGAGTTCCACGGTGCTTATATGATGATGATGTTGTTGTGGCGGGGGATTCTTGCGCGCACATCCACCGAGAGGAGGAGAAAATAGAAGGAGGGAAAGAAAGAATGATATTATATATATATATATATATATAATATTAATATATCCTCATGGTTCTGCCCCATCACCACCATTTGCGCTGCGCATGAACACGCAAGCGAGCCAGAAAGAGAAGAACGTCCCCCCTCTCCATGCAGTGTAGCTGAACGACCCAAGCTGCCCTCCCACCCCACGCGAGAATCGAACAAAAAATCACACACAAACAGAGGGGTGGGTGAGAGAGAAACAAAAACATTATTAGACGCAGCACACTCACCACCACGAAGAATAACAGCAATAGAAAAAACAACAACAGAAACTCCCCTCTTCCCCTCCCAAAAAAAAGGGGGGGGGAGAGAAAGACGCTCGATTGCTCTTCTTCGTGAGATGCTGTGGGCAACGAAGAAGGCCGTGGGGATTAGTGGAGATTGAGGGCAAAGAAGCGGACGGTGCCATCGTCGCTGGCTGATGCCACCACGCCGTTGGCGCCGGGCGAGATAGCAAGATCGAGCACCATGCGGCGATGCCCCATGAGACGCACGAGCGGCTGCTGCTGCAGGGACCTACCGTCCCACACCTTCACCTCCCCATCACTGCAGCCGGCAGCGATGAAATGAGGTTGCACCCATAACGCGGGAATGACACTCTCGCCGACACCGATCACGGATCTCAGCGAGAGATCCGCCAGGTTCCATACTGCGATCCTGCAATCGCAGGAGGCTGAGAGGAGGAGGCGTGGCATATGGTTGGTTCCGCTACTGACTCGCAGGCCTTCAATGGCTTGTGTGTGCAACTCCTGCAGCGACGACACGGCACGCCCACCGTGCAGCGAGATGACATGCATTGTACCGTCCTCGCAGCCAACAACACATCGGTCGTCCTTATCATCGTCTTTAGTATTATTTTTATCGCAGCCGCTGCCATCGGCGATGCAACAGAGCGCCGTCACTGATGCCCTATCCGAGCTGAGTCCCTTCGCGATGTGCGCCTCCTGCTCCCCCGTCTTTGGGGAAAAGACGATGACGCTCCCGTCACCACCACCTGCCACAAGTTTCTTGAGGTCTGGCGACCACACGGTGCAGTTCACAGGGCCCCCGTGACCAACGAAATACATTGCGAGTGTCCCTTTCATGACGTTCCACATCGCCGCCTGCGCATCATCGGCACCGGCGACCAACACACGGCTCGATGGGTGCCACAGCAGCTGCAGCACCTCGCCGCTCAGGTCGCGCAGGCAGTGCTGCAGCTGCCACGTCGCAGTGGACCATATGGCCACGACAGAGTCGAGCCCCCCACTCGCAAGCCATGCGCCATCCGGCGAGAAGGCCAGAACGCTGACGGTGTCGCTATGTGGTTCCCGCAGTACCGCCCTCAACACGACAGAACGAGAATCCTCAGCGAGCTCGAGCACATACACCTCGTCACTCTCCCCGCTCGCCGCGAAAACACGTGTGTCGCACGGATGAACTGCAACGGCATGCACTGCACGACCATCGTGGGAGCGAAAGACGCAAAGCGCATCATCGCGCTCCGGTTCAAAATCGGGTATCTCATTGAGATCTTCTGCCATCATCAATGCAGCAGCCTCCTCATCACCACCAGCTGCCGTCTCTGCATCACCCTCTTCTTCGCCGCTGCCGCCATCATCGTCGTCGTTGATCTCACCCAGGTTGCTCTCGTCGAGAATTTCGTTCGAAGGATCGTCCAGATCCACAAAAGCCGGATCGGTCTCATCCACCTCCACCTCCTTCTCCTCCATCAGAGCATGTGGGAGAGACATAAGACCCTTGCACACACACACACACAGCAACAAAAAAAAAAAAAAAGAAAAAATTCCCCCTTATACTTTTGTTACTCGCTCACTCTATTCTCCTCGTGTTTAATTCTCCCCAAACACCCCGGGGTTGCAGGAACCCCAAAGCGGCAAGGGAGGGGGGGGGGGTGAAGCGAATCCGAGTGAAAGAGAAGAAATAACAACAACAAAAAACAATCGATTGTCCCATTCCCCCGCGATGATTGCCTGCACGAAGAGCAAATGCCCCACCACCACCACGAAAGACGGAGGAAATTACCGCGATGTTCACGTATGTGTCTATCTCACGCATTTACAGCAACAAAAATACCAATTGCGTAGACTATAACATCACACACACAAACAAACAGCGAGAGAGAGAGAAAGAGAAAGAGAAAGAGAGAGAGATATATGGGAGAGAGAATCGGCTGAGAATATACACAGTGAACAATAATACACGAATTACAAACCGATCTACCGTTTTTTTTTTTTTTATTTTTTTTTTCTACATGCGCGTCTGTGGACACCACCACCACGTCCCACCATGTCAATGACAACGCCTACCACGCCTTCCGCCCTCTCGCTGTGGGTCTATGCCTGGGGGCGCACGTCTTCTTCACGCCGTCCTTCCGGCCATTAGGGCCGCCAGCATCGGCAACCGCAGTGGAGGAGGAGGAGGAGCAGGCTCTTGGCGACTTTGCCTGTGCCGCAACCGCCTTCAGCTGCCCACGGATCCCCACATTTTCAATTCCCCTGGCCCGCCCCGCTGTCAGTGTAAGCTTCCCCATCTCCAAGAGTCGCGTGATGACCGACACCGCAAGATCTCGCACCTCGCGGTTTTGGTGGTTGACACATGGCTGCAGTAGCCGTTCCCATAAGTTCTTGATGATGTTGCGGAACCCCACGGAACCAGCCGTCAGCAGCTCCTCGAGCAGTGTCAGCCGCGCCACCTGTACACGCGGGCTTGTGCTTGACAGCCGCCGCCTCTCCCTGTCAATTGGATCTGCTAATAAAGCACCAAATATCGCCGTCTTGGGTACGAGTGGCGTCTTCACAAAGAGTGCGAGTATCGCAAATGCTTCCTCGCGGATTCGCGCATTCGAGTTGGCGGCGCAACACAGTAACCGTGGGAGTAAGTTCAGAACCGGCGGGATCACATCAGAGAGACAATTGTGCTCATCTGCCAACACCATCCGCAGAAACCCACACCCGGCGGAGACGACATTTGGGACAGCGTCCTGCAGCCCGTGAGCGTGTGTGTCAAGAAAGCGCAGCACCGCCTCCTCTATAACTGCAGGCTGCAGCCTGTAGAGCGAGATGTTTTCCGTCAGAACATTGAGCGCGGATTCGCGTAACTTGAAACGTCGGCTGTAGAGCGACGCCGCAGTAAAGGTCCCAGTAGCGGCAGTTAAATCAAGAGCTTCACGCGTGTTCCGAAGGTCAGGGTCAATCAAAACGGGGCCATCCACCTCACCACTCTCCATCATAATGGCCCGGAACACCTGACGCTCCCACGGCTGCAGCTGCGCCTCCTCAATCAGCGGCAACGCCGCGGAACCGCCATCCCCGTCATCGGCGCTGTTGTCTTTTTCTAAAGGGACATTTATCCTGTCGTCGATGTTCCCCACGAGGGCATGCGCCGACTTCTTTGCATCTGCAGAAGAACCGGGACCTCCGCTCCCACGAGAAACACCAACACCACAAGTATTATTATTATTATTACTACTATTATCACCACCACCGCCACGGTAACAATTCGCAATAGCAACCTGCTTTCCCACCCCTCCCTCATCACCATCAGCATTATCCCGTTCACCAGCATTACAATAACTACCGCTGTTGGGGCTGTCGTCATGGCCATCATCATCATCATCGTGTTCACTACTATCATGTCTCTGTGAGTGTTTCGGGCGTTTCATCAGTTTACTATGTCTGGGTCTTGATACCCCTTCTGGCCCCGCCTGTGCCGTCACTGTCGCGTGTTGCGGGTTCCCACACGATGTGTTCTCGTTTTTCACGTCCTCCACAGATCGGTATGGGTCAAAGTCCGGCCGCGGTCGCGGCATTTGGGCGTCCTCGTACACTTTCTCTATCATGGCGTCCATTGCACGCTTCGCCTCCTTCGCCGCATCAAACTCCTCCTCTATAATTGCCTGGACCTTCTTCTGCTCCAGCTGGTAGATGTACTTCGACCGCTGGTTAATCAGGTTGATGCGGTCACGGCACTGCTTTGCAATCTCAAAGTCCTCCATTGCGGCCGCCTGATCTTTCAGCGCCAAAAGCTCCGCCGAACGATGGATGAAAAAATCCTCAAACTGTAGGATACGGACTGAGCGGAATACAGGGACTTCGGTGACATGACTACTGCGCCGAGGAACACCCCGAAGTGGCGTCAGAAGGAACGGGGATGTCGACCCATCCCGCCGCCGCTGCTGCTGGTGGTGTTGTTGCTGCCCATGAGAAGAGTTCATGTCTGCGTCGGGAAGCAGGTCCGAGTTGCTAACCCGCGATGTGATTTCATTACTAGCCATTTCAGGGTTAAAGTGGCGCCGCACGCGTGACAGTATCCACCCAATGCACTCAATTGAGTAGATCCCCACCTGGCTGAAGCGGTTGAGCTCGTTGTGATGCGGAGTACCCAATAGAAAATTCAAAAAGTACGCTTCTGCCTGAAGGTGAATTGTCTTGCGCTCCTTAGAGCGGTAGTTGGAGTGCTTGTTGTTGCTCAACTCTACCACTCCAAGCTTTACGTAGGAGATGTCGCTGAATGACGGCGGGTTCTTCTCCATCTTCTTGTCACCAAGAGCAAACAGGCGCACTTCCACACTAGACGCGATCTTGTACTCGTGACTCACAATGCGTATCTTCGTCAGCATGACATTACCGGGGAAGCGCAGCACAAGAGACTGCGGCATCTTCGCATTTTCTGCGCTCTGCCACCCCCTGCTGCTCCCCGTCACTCCCGCGAGGGAAACTGGAGGGCCACCAGCGGTTGCCACCGGCGGCAGTGAGCCGTGGGCCAATTCGGTGATGGGGTACTCGTCGTCCTGGCTTGTGCAGTGCACGACATCGTACGGGATGGGGTGCTCCGTTTCCATAGCCGTTGCGAAGCCCGCGCCCACCCCATGCGAGAGATTCTAAACGCCCACGTGTCAGAAGCGGCAACGACACCCCGCAAGCAAGACAAACAAAAACAACAGAATCGAGAGCGAAGGAAAGAGAAGCAAATTCAAAGGTGAAACAAACAAAACAGGACTACATTCATGGAACAAGTATGGATGGCCCAGAAAACCAACAGAAACACCCCCCCCCCCCCCCAAGCAACAACAACAACAACATAAAAAACAGGAGAAAACCAGGTGGCGCGGAGAACGCAGTAAAAGACGCACACACACGCACATGTACACACACAGAGACATATATATATATATATATATATATATATATATAATATGTATATATATGTAATGGGGCTGGTATGAACCACCTTGTGTGGGCAGCATTGGGAACATCACCCTGTCGCAGCTCCCACCCGCACAAGTGGGGTGTCCGGAAGGGTGATGATATCCACCTCGTAGTGCGGCTGCATCCGGCGCAAAAAAACAGGGTTCAGCGGCCCCTTTGTCTCGTCGTACCACGCGGAAGGCGCTGACTGCTTCACCGCCGCGCGTTGCAATGCCATCGCCTCCTCAGCTTTTTTCTCAAGCTCCATGCGGCGCAGCAGCACCATCTCCGCGACCCGCATCGCACCTGTCGTGGTGGTAAGCGCGTACTTCTCCACCTGAATCCCACGTCGCTCCACCTCACGTTCAAAGGCACCACGACCGCTGTGATGTAGGCCCATATTGTTGTTGTGACTCTGCGTGCTGCGCCGTGCGTTGAGATTGTTGCGTGTTTGAAGCCGCTCCATCTCGTAGTACCACCGCATCGTTGCGCGTGCGGAAAGGTACCGGTTGGCCTTGTAGTCGTTCACATGATCTTCGTCCCAGAGGCCGGTGCCCTTTTTGTACTTCATTGTGAAGCCACCCCGCACGGAGGCAGTCCGCCTCATTTATTTCTTCGTCGCTCTCCCCAACGAAAAGAGAACTCTCCGATCTTCCCGTTACTTTTTTTCCGTGTGTGGGTTCAGCCAAACAAAACCGAAAGAAAAAAAAAAAACAGACAAAAAAAAAGAGGGATAACGCGATGGAAAAGAGGGGATGGTATGTGTGGTTAGCATTAGTGCCAAGAGGACGGCAGCCGAATGGTCCTTCTTACATATCGCGCTCTTTCGTTTGAGTTGTTAAATCGTTGAATTCCAAGATACGACTGCACATGCACGCACGTGTACATACAACCCAATGAGAAGAAGATGGGTTTGCGGCACAAGTCAATTGCAGATTCCAACATACTGTGGCATGTTGTTTAAGAGGTTAGACAGCGTTAAACTCTGACGCGCCTTTTCTTGTCAGAGGCAGCATGTACCTCCGCTTCGGAGGCGGGTTGCCTCTGTAGTCTTTCGCGAGAGACGAGAGGTTGCGGTTTGTTTTCCACCACCGTTTGTACTGCCGCAGCATCGCCCCGCGGATCGCCAGCTCCTGCACTAGTGTGTCAAGCGCGTCGTTGGGCTGGAGGCCGTGTTTGTTGTAAACAAACCTACTGCGGACCCGCTGCAGTTCCTGTTGCATGCGGCGCACGTCTCCCTTTGGGATGGCGCGCAGTGCCTCCAGCATGCGCCCTTTGATGACCAGATCTTCTGGAAGAAAGACGGCAAACTTACTGTAGTCTACAACACCCTCGAAGGGCATGATGCAGAGGTCGCAGATGATAACCGGAATGCAGCCGGCGAGAATGGCGGACGTTGGGCGGCGCGATGAGAGTGCGTCTCCCGCGGCGTGTCCACAGAAGACGGACCGCTTCATCTTCTCGGGGTACGATGTGGGCACCCGAAGCCGCTCCGAACTAACGCTTGCCTTGGCAAATGTCTCGTACAGACACATTTCCCTTGAAACCTCCTGTTGACAGTTCCATCGAATCCATCGACGAATGCCACCAATGGTGTGCGTCCCAGCAAAAAAAAAGAAAATAGATCGCGTGACCGTTGGGCCATTTGTTGTCACGGGCGGCGGCGGCTGCATTAGCGCCGGCGCAACGTCCGGGTACGGCACAATCACGTTGAATACATTCTCAAGAAAGTACGGCTTTAGCGCTAGGGAGAAGTCCTGGTAGTGGTTGCGCCCCATGATCTCTAACAATTCATAGGAAATGAGCTTCACGTTGGGGATGTGATTCTTCACGTACTTCCAGAACTCCTTGACACTGCGGTGGTGGAGACCCCAGCGCCACCAGAACATGAAGTGGTCATGCTGGTCATACATGCGCGTGTGCGACGAATACGTTGTCCAGATGTGGTGCACCACCTCGATCATGTAGTGGCTCACGTGGGCGCAGTGGTATACGTGGGGCATAATGGGAATAATAAACACGTCTGCCTCCTCCGGGTTGTTTGTGTGAGCGGGGTGCGAACGAATGTGGCGCAACATCCACACATCTGCCGTGAAGAGCGAGAGTGCGTGGCGCCAGTCCAGCATTGTGTAGTTGGTCTTTGGCTCACGGCGGTTGCAGAAGCTCTGCGGCCACATGTCTTCCAACTGTCGCAGCGCGCCTTCGCCGTAGCGGTCCGGGACGGCGTACACATGAAAGCGAAAGGAGGGGGAGAGCAGTTTGCTCGCCAAAGTGTTTGGCCACACAGTGTCGTTGCTGCATGTGGCACCTGCCCCCGTGGCCCCCGCCTCTGCCTCCAGCTGTCGCTCCACAACATCCGTCAGAGGGGAACCCATGATAATGACACTGAGGAATAAGCCCAAAAAGAACAGAAGCATCATCTGCGGAGGGGTACATCGGGCGATTCCCATTGTTGTCTTCATGGGAAACAAAATCTGATGCGGGTGACTAAGAGGAGGAAGGAAAAGGAGTGAAAGCAGCGGCGGGAGAAGAGGGAGGAGGAGACGACCTCGGAGAAAGATGAACAGAAGAGAGGAAGAGAGAGGGAGAGCATCTGTACAAGGAATGCCATCAGTTACAGCCCCTCCTCCCACCAGCGGAATGCGTCGCTCATCTGCAGCTTCGCCACGAGCTTCCGTAGCCCAACCGGCATCCTGCTACAGCAACGACGTGCAACACCTACCGGATACAACGACTCAGACTCCAACAGCATTGTGGCATGCTCGTGAAAATCGCTGCTGCATTGCAAGGCCTTCAGCTGTGCGAGTCGCAGCAGGGGCGGCAGGTCCGAAACACCCAGTGGAATGATGCACAACGCAGACTCCCAGCGACCCCGGGCTAAAAGCGCGCCAGCGGCACACCCAAGTGTCGTCACCAGCATGACATCGTCGACTCGCGCCCGTCGTGATGGCACCGTCCCCCCCCTTTCCATCATCATCTTAATGTTGTCGTCGTCATTCCTGTTCTTCCTCCTGCTCATACCTGAATACTGATCCTGTGACCGGTGCTGTAGCAGCCGCGTCGCCATCACGCCACGCAAGAGGGTGGTGGCGCTTTCTGTACCGAATGAGGCCAGGCGAATCGCATGGTGCATTTCCACACCGTTTCGGCATGGAACGCCACTCCGCGTGATGTCCTGAAGGGCGAGATACCAAAGCCCCACCACCTGTCGCTTGTAGAGCGCCGTCGCTAAGGGCACGGTGACAGCCACTACATCAGACGACCACCACACTGCTCCCCCCTTTTTGTTCGTAGGGGGGACAGCGATGCAGTCGACAGTAGCACGAAGCCCGGCCACCTGCGCAGAGCGAATAAGGCGACAGACTGCAGACCACTCAAGTGGGGCGGGCGTCGGACACGATGACGCGGTGCGACCCCCATCCTCGTTTAGCAGCTGTAACATCGCCAGCACAACAGGTGTGGGAGCGCAGGCGGCGATGGACTCCATACATCTCTGCGGGTAGTGCACGAGTCCAAGAACACTCACGGCGGAGAGCAGATGCAGTGCGGCGTCCCATGTGTGCGGCGAGACATCACCAACCCGCCTCGAAGTGCGCTCCACAAATGCCCGAAAGACTGCTGGTGCACAATCAGGAAACAGTGAGCGCAAGGTGTGAACCACACGCTGCAGTTGTGTGGCGTCACTAGCGCCTTCGAGGACCTCAACGAGTGCTGCCATCTCAGGCAGAACACCCCGATTGGCTGCGGTTTGCATCACGGCTTCGACAGAGTCATGACGCTTATGACGGAGAAGCGATCGGATCCAGTATGACACAAGTGACCCTGGGAGCTGCGGCATGGCAGTCGCCATGCGGGAAACGCAACTCACTGGAAGCTTCCAAAGCGGACAATCCCCCTGCTGTAGTTGCTGCTGGCGCGTGGCCACCTCTGCGAGACACCGCCAGAGTCCCGCCACCTCAAAGGGCGTATCCTCCTCTGCGGATGCCTCCTCTTCATCCACCGCTGCCTCCGCTCTTGCTTCTAGCAGTAGGTTACAGCAGCTGCTACCGCCGACTCCGTCGCCGTCACGCTTCCCACGACGGAGCCGCACCAGCAAGTAATATCGACCCAAAGGCGCTAGCTCCATCAGGATGCGCAGGGCGTACATCGCGGGATGCACACCGGCATGACGCGTGTGTTGCATGACCCGTACGGTGCCACTCCAGCTGCGACAGAAGAGAGGCAAAAGCATCTGCGCGCTTGAGGCGGTACCGAGGCCCATGTCAAAATGAAACTTCGACATACACTTAGTCATTGCCTCCCCATGGAGAGGGACGGCAAGCTGCAGATACTCCAGCGCCGTGATGCCACGCGGCGCGCCGTCATCGCGTTCCCACTCAGCTCGTGTCAGTGCCGCCGCGACACGGTGGATGGTGTACCTCGCCACAACGGGCGGCATCTGCCTGCGCAGTGTCTCAATGACAGCAAATAACGATGGGGCGGCCATGGTGCCGTTCCGCAGTGCCTGCAAGAGCTGCGTCATGTGCTGACCAAAGCCGAAGTGACCATAATGATACACATCAATACCCACATCGTTATTTTCTCCGCCATGGTGATTGCCATTCCTACTGCTCTCCCTCTTCGTTTTGATGGTGTTACTGCCACCATCGCCGCTATGCGCAGCAGGAGGAGGGTTCTCCTCCAGCAGCTTCCGTTCAGCAGCCGAACGGTATGCCACGGACTCGTACCACATCCCCGACTCACAGCACAGGTTTGAAAGCGACTCAAAATCCAGTACACGTTCGCCTAACATCAGTGCCACCACAACCCTCTCACGACTCACTGCGCCATCACCATGATTACAACTGGCAACAACGCGACGCACCACCTCTCTAACCCAGCAACCACTTAGCAACGATTCTCCGCCACCCACGGCTATCAGCGCCTGGAGCAACACCCACACATCGTCGTGGGTGACATGCGGGTCGGTGAGGACGACCGCCATGGCGCTGTCAAGGCCTCCACGCGGCACAACACGGTGTGAAATGAGCGTAGCCACAGCAGCGGCACGCTCGGCAGTGGGCAGGAGGGCCAGGGCGTCAGCCGCACTCCAGGGGACAAGATGGTGCGATTTTGCCGTGATGCAACCTAGTACCACTGCAACTCGTCGCTGATGGTCTCGCATTTGTGTTTCTCGGCACAGATGCTGCAGACTCTCAAAATCCATGAGACAGCGGTCGACCTGCCGGGCGTACCAGCCAGCCCACGGCGCCTGCATCATGTGAAGACGACTCCCACCATCAGTCACTTGATCCCGCTGCTGCTGCTCGCTCGGTCCCTTCCCTGCTGCCAGGTGGCGCTGCGCCACACGCATCACAGCGGCTGAATGAGAGTCAGCTCCTGCAACAAACAGCTGTCGGAAACGAGACACAGCGTGGCTACGCCATACGATAGTAGTCGAACATCCAATGTTGCCAGAGAACAGGTTGACGTCCCTTCTTGCATGAGCACCAGCATCACTATTGTTAGTACCATTGCCCTTAATGCTAGACCAAGGGGTCATGCTCAGCGTCGTTGCGGTACGCCATCCGAATTCTTGATGCAGCAACAAAAAAAACCCCTTCCAGTTGTGGCTCGCCTCTTTCTTTTTTCCCTTTAGATTCTGCCACCCTGGCGGCAAGAGACTAAAAACTGCGTGCACACAAGAGTGCCAGAAAACACTCCACCAGCAGATCGTCACGGGCAGCTGAATGGTTTCGGTGCTTCCACCATCGCTGGCCACGGTGACACGCAGGCGGCACGGTTCACGAAACGCATTGTGTGACCGAAAGGCAGCACCAACATGACTCGGTGACCGAGACACCATTGCTTGCCTTCCTCGCTGCCGCTACTCGCACCCCTCACCTTCACCCTCCCGTGTGTGGGTCTTCACTATGTACCGGATGAGAGAAAGAGAAGGAGAGTTATCAAGCGCAGCACCACCCCACGAGTGCAGAAGTGAACGCCACCGTCACATGCACGCACACATGAAAAGCAAAGGCAAAGAAGAGCAGGTGCATGCATGCTTATATAAGGGTGGTGGTGCTGGGATTAGTTTTTCGCTTTGGAAGAAAAAAAAAAAAAACCTGCATGGCAAAAGCGATGAGAGCGACACGAGGGAGAAATGAAATATATACGTGCAGGTGTTGTGTTTCACTTCATACCCACCCAGCTGCATGCGAAACCAAAGACACCCGCACACACCCGCACACACACACACATATATACATATATATATATATATATATATATATATATGTCTATGTGTATGCGTATCTAACGACGACAACAAACAACAAAAATGAGTATTAGTTGATCATAGCATCAATAAAACAGACGAGCAGCACCCCAAGAAGTAGCGATACACTCGCCCAAACCCCTCTCAGATCTTCGTGTAGTAGTATCATGAGTCCCGTAAAGAGAAAAAACCCAGCGTTCATCGCCTCGGCCACTGCCATCCAGACGGGCAACGCTTCTTCGCCGACCTTCCTGCTGCCCATGCCATGATGTCCCCCTTCGTGCCGCTGGTCTGCTCCGTGCACACCGTTGACACTTCCGTCGCTCCTGAGTATTCCGCACACCAGCACCGAGGCTGGCATGATGCTGAGCCACAGAAGCACGGAGCGGCGCCAGAGATACCACCGGAGCAGCGTGCACAAACTACTACCGCTGGAGTTGACCCCGTTCTCCGCGGAGAGTGGCATCGCCTCTCCGCCAGCCTCAGAGATAAAAGAAAGCTCTTTGGAGATGGAAATGCCCACCACGACACCATCAAAGAAACGGTGGATGAGGAGCGGCACCGCGGAGTTCAGAAGCGCGGCGGTAGACTCCTCAAGCCCCAACATCACTCCTTCTGCGGTGGCATGGAAGTACATCAGAAGCATGACAAACGAAACAGGGGACGAGGTGTGCGGGCTCTCGTGACTGTGCCACAAGTCGTGCCTGTGGGCCTGGCCATTCTGCGTGCCATGCGCGTTGATGCTGCGATCTAATAGTGCGGGAAGAAGAATACCACACAAGGTCGCCCCGCACAGCGTTTTGGTCGAAACGGCGTGGCTGTCCTCGAGGGCGCAGGGCAGGGCGTGGATCAACGCCATTGCAAGAAGCATGCCGACGGAGAAACAGTTGGCCATCGACAGGGGTCGCGCCATCACCCTGAAGAGCAGACGCAGTCGTTGCGGCGCGCCGTCTATGCCACCATGCAGGCAGCAGAAGGGCGCCCACACGCCCAGTGCAGTGGATGCAGTCAAAAAGATCGCCGCCGCAAGCTTCTCGAGAAGCAGATTCTCCATCACCCAACACCACTGATACTACGACAAAACAACAACAAGAAGGAGGAGGCAAAATGCACACGAGACTACTGGCGCGCCCCTCAATTCTCCACCGCCCACTTCGTCTGCTACTTTTCACTCGCCTGCTTACGGGCTCTTTTTCCCTCCACACCCCTTGTTTAGTCCAAACAGATGCACAACAGCCCGAAGCCAGGAATAATAAAAGTAACAATAAATAATAATAATAATAATAATAATAATACACACACACACACATATATATATATATATATATATATATGCCGTGAGGGAAAAGGCATGCAAAGCAACGACAGCGGTATCAAAAACAAACAAATACGGAACCAAAGAAACAGGCACGCATGCCCATAGGTGCCAGAATATATAATTATATCCGTCTACACGTGAAACGCACACTCGGATTGTGAGTGACTATGAACCCCCCTTCCTCCTCCTCGCACTCTTCCATTTGTTCAGCCGGCACTGAATGAATATACTCGAGGTGGTGTTTTTTTTTTTTTCGCCTTTTCTTCCTTTTTTAAATTTATATTCTCCCACGCACATGTGAAACCGAAATGAAACAATAACCACCCAAACACACAACTGAATGATAATAAATAAAATTATGATGAGTGAGCAGAGAAGAAGGAAAAGAAGAAAAAACAACAACAAAAAAAAGCGTGGTGGCCAAACAGTTCCCTCTTCTCCATCGTTTCCCCCCCTCCTCTCTCTCTCTCTCGCACGCGCCCGCAGCATCGACCATTGGGATGCTATCGAGGTGGACCAAACGGGTGCTTGTATATGTATATATATATATATATATATATATTTATATGCACATTTGCAGACGGAGACGAACGGAACAGCAACAACCGCGGAAGTCAACCGCCATTTCGCGCATCCCCCGCCTCCTTCACGAGCCTCTGAAGCGGCCCCTTCTCCGCCATGAGCGGGCGGTCGAGGTAGAGCTCCTTGAAGAGGACACAAAACAGCAAGCAGTAGCTGCCGTACATGAGGAGCCCCATGCGGAGACTCGTGTCATCGTACTTACACCCGCCCACCACATAGTATTCGTACGCCGTGTGAATCGTGATATGCGTCCCGGTAAACATTTGCAGGATTTGCAGCGTCGTGATGAGCGGGGCGATGGGGCGGATCACTCGACGATACCCCAGCGAGACAACCGCGTAGTACAGGTACATGATGGAGTGCACGCTGAAGTTCATCGCGGCAAAGAGAATATCGGTAGAGATGACGACGTGTGACGCATGCCAGCAGAACAACGCAGTCACAAGGTGATGGTACCAGTGCAGAAACGAGACGGGCTTTTTCTGCAGGATGAGAAACACCGTGTCCAGCAGCTCCGGCGTTTTGCTGTACCCAAACGCGATGAGCCAGAACCCCGTTCGTCCCGTGTACACATTCATATCGAATACGCAGCACATGTGGCGAAGCCCCTTTTCCTGCAGCGTCGTCAGAACCATTGGCACGAGGCACCACGTGCCCATGATGGAGAAAATGCTCAGGGACACGTTCCACAGAAATGTGATGTGCCAAAGTGAGAAGGCCCTGCGCTTCTCCATGATCTTCGGGAGACGGAACACGATCCACAGGTACAACACCGTCGCGTACGCACCGTAGTCCGGGTAGTTATCCATGAGCCACGAAGCGTATTCCTCGCGGAAGTTCTGCGGCATGTGATAGATGTGCCTGACCATGCTGACACCCCCGGAAACAGCCCCGACCAGCGTCTCCATTCCCGCGTCAATCCCGCTTCCTGCTGCGTAGAAATGCACACACGTCTCTCTCTCTCTCTCTCTGTGTGCGTGTGTGTGTATGTGCCCCTTTACCCCCAAGGAATGCCTTTCCACCGCCCCACGCGCGAGAAAACAAGACATACACACGCACACGCAGAAAAGCAAAGGGCGCAAATGGGGGAAACAGGAGCAATGACCAGGCAGCTGCAGACGGTGATTGAAAAAAAAAAAAGAGCGGGGAATGGCAAAAATGAAGGAAGCAGGAGGCATTACGGACAGAGGGATTCATAATATATATATATATATATATATTATGCATAATACATACATGCACAGTATGCCCCCTGGCGTTCCACACTTCTCACACATGTCTCGTCCCCCCTTCTCCACAGGAAACACACAGAGCGCCATGCAGGATACAATGTGTGGCTGGGGCAACCACGTCGCGTGTGCATATGTGTTGCATCACGCCGCTACGTACATCATTGATAAAGTGATTTAAGAGGGGGCGGAAAAAGGAGGCAAAAAACAAACGGATGAAGACTTCACATAGACACACATGCACATAGCTGTAGGAAAAAGTGGGTTTTTGAAAAAAAAAAAAAACGCTGCTATTTTTAGCACCCGCCACCTCCCCTAACACCCTCTTCGCTAGAATGAATCTACTGCTCTGCGCCACAAAGCTGGAACTCCTTGTCAGTGGTCTTTCATATATATATTTTTTTAACTCTCTGACCGCTACACCACCAGCACCCACGAGAGCCTGGTGAGGGCGAGTGCCTATCACTTCTTATCCATACGTCGGTTCATGGCACGCTCAGCAGGCAGGGTCTTTGTAAAGGCGTCCTGCAGCATCGACCCCTCCACCGTCAGAACAATCGTTTCATCTTTTTTGGGGCCCAGCATCTTCGGTGGGCGCGCACGCGTGCCGTTGCGGGAGGGGACCAGGGCATTTTTACAACTTCGGCTCGCATCAACGCCACCACCATGCACAGCGAGCGTCATGAAGGACTTGCTCCAGATCCTTACCGGGTCCGTGTCGAGGCCTCGCTGCATTGCGACATTGTGTGGGTGCATGGGAACATGACCAGAGTGGTGCGGTATCGCCGTCTCCTTCACCTTCACGGTGCCGCTGAAAAGGGGCAGCGACGTCGCCATCCGCGTGATGACACGCTGCTGCGTGGGGAGCTCCTGCGTCAACGCATGAGCTTCGGGCAGGCGTCCAAGGGGGTTCATATCAAAACCCATATGGTTCTCGCTGGGGGGCATAAGTTGCGTGCAGTCGACAATGTCAAGGCAGTAGGAGTCGGGACGACCACTTGCGTCTGTTTCTTGCGGTGGGCGTTTGGGGGAGTACGTGGAGTAGACATCGGTCGCAGGTCGTAGCATGGAATTGGTTGCACGTTTGCGCATAATGTCCACCGTGCGCTGCGTGTTGCCCACAAGACCACTGCGAAGATCGTCATCCTCGCGCTCAATCTTGCGCGCAGTGCTATAAAAGTTATGTGAGACAATCGGTCGGATTTCGCGAGAGCTTGCCTGCTGTTCCGTCTCCCAATCCGTTGGCATGTGCTGCGTGGAGACGGGCTCTGAAAAACGTGACTTATTCGAGAGATCCAGCGCTGTCTTCGGCTCTTTCCTGGCGTTCGATTCGACAGCAGTGGAGAAGGGGATAGAACCGCGACTTCCTGATAGGGCTCCTGCCGAGGACAACTTGGGCTGCTGCTGGCGCAGCATAGTGAGGTAGTAGTTGCCCTCCGATGGGTCGTTCCGTATGGAAACGGGGCCGTACGCACTGTCGTACGTCGTGTGAATGCCGTGGTGAAGTGCGGTGGTCGCTGGCACGACCTCATCAATCGGCCTCCTCTTTGGCACGCGGTCAGAAAGCGGTGCGCGGGTGTTCACCGGCGTCTTAAGTGTTACGCTGAAGGGGTCGTAAGACATGGCGGGGAAACGGGGCCTTGTCTGAGAAACGAAGGAGGTGGGAAACAAGAAGGGAAACCCTCCAGCAGCAACCACCGTGATAAAAAGAGAGAAACGCAGACAGACGCACAAGCGGGGAGGGAGAGAGAGAGTCGTTCATATGCACACAGACACGTAGAGGAGGAGGAAAAGAGAGAGAACACACACACACGACGCATGCCTCACGCCAAGCTCACAAGTAGCGACCAACCAGAAGCCTGAACGGCGTTGTATCACCGCCTGTTTCTTCCGACGCCACTTTTGCCACCACGCACGTCGCGTCCACAGGGCGGCGAATATCCTCTGCAGCACCTGTACCGCCGGGGAACGCCTTCGCTACAGGAAGGATGCGGGGATCCAAAGGCCCAGCTTCCGCCGTCTCGGAGCAAACGTGGAAGACGCCGGCGGAATCCGGCTGCATCTCGGCGAGTTCCTCGGGGAACGCCCACCCCTCGCGCAGCAATGCTACACCAAGAAACGCGCTAGACTCATGCACGACAATGCCTGGGGTGGAGCTCACCACCTCGGCCGTAGAGCACGGCCCCTCGGTGCACTCCCGCCACCGGAGGCGCTGCACCTCCACTGCGAGGCCAAACAGGGGAAAGGAGCGAAGAAGACGAATAAGCGATGGTTCATCATCACATTTCACAGGCCGCGCTTCCCACAATTCACGCCACATGCGCTTGTAAGCCTTGCGTTGCAGTACAACCGCCGAGACCGCACTCCAAAATACGGAAACAATGCGCGACTCCCCGCCCTGCTCCCGTCTCCCCTCGCGACGGCGGACGCTCTTCACACGCCGCGACTGTCCCTCCAGGGACGCTGTCTTGAAGAGGCGAAAGATTGCTGTGGCTTTTGTACTTCCTGCACACATGGAGCGAAGCTTACGTGCAGTGAGGCGCCGAACATGCACTGGCGCAGCAGCTGCTTCAGCCTTCACTCTTTTGCTCGCTGCCCGTGCATGCCTTCCCTCGTTTCGTTTGCGTCGACCCTCATCAGTTCTCGTCTCTGCCTTCGAACCACCACCACGAGCAGTACCAGGAGCGTTGGGTCGTAGAGAGACAAAGAACGGGTTGTCGCCCCGCTCTACCGCTGCCGCAATTCGTTCCGGTGCTTGGCCGCGGCCCTTCCTCGGCAACCCACTGCTTTTGCCCCTCCCGCTGTCGCTGCACGGGTTGGCCCTGTTCAGGACGGCGTCCACAACAGCACCCACGCCGCTGTCGCAAGCTTCACATTCGCCGTGCCACACCAAAGCAGCACGCATCGGCCACCTACAACCGATACCACGCGGAGGTAGAAGTAGACGAAAATGAGGAGGAAGAAAACCATCCAGTCAACGCGAGAAACAACGCAACCACAACACCGCCTTTTTATCACACATACGGGCTTCCCCCCCCCCCCTCTCCGTAAAGCCCCCTACGTCAGTTTGCACTGAAGTTGCGCAAACGGCATCAGCCAACGACGCGAATGCGAACTTATTCTCCGTCCTTCAAAAAAACGACTAAAGTGAATGTGTACATTAAACAACAACAACAAAAAAAAAAATTCGTTCCTCCATACCCATGCAAAAAAAAAAAAAAGAAGGGAAACAGAAGAATCCCCATCAAACCCAACGCCGTATTACGCCTTCACATGCCTCTCCGCTGCCAAGTCCTCCCACCTCTGCGTGGAGGGCATCCGAAGGGATGGGACAGTGAAATAATACTTTTCTCTCACCGGAAAGACCGCATATGCAAAACTGCGCCAAAAGCAAAAAAAAAAAAAAAGTCAACAAAAAAACATACACCCAAGAGCAGAAAAAAAAAGGGTACGTGGCCTTCCCTCTCATTCGACGTTTTCCTCACAAGCTCCAAAAAACAAAAACAAAAAAAAACGCCTCCCCTCCATCCGAGATACCGCAAGCGAAGGCTACACCATCGTAGTGCGGTGATCAGAGAGTGGATACGGAGCGTACGTCACTTGGCTTAGGGCACCGGAAGAACCATAACAACAAAATGGCGGCGACATATCCCGCACACGGCAGGATCAACACACAGAGAAGGAGACGAGGGGATGGGGCGGCAGGAGAGCAGGCCTAAACACATTAAGGGAGCCAAGGCACAGTAGACACTCCACACATGCAGCACATTTTTTTTTCCGCCCACCCGCGATAAAAACGCGAGTTCACCACCACATCAGTTTGGAAGCCAGACGTGACTCCCGCAAGATGTGCAAATCCAGAGCGGAGTGACTAAAAGTACTGTACCGGTTCAGCACCATCACCTCTGCCATTGAAATGAGCGTCATGTCCATCCACGCCACCTCGCCTGCGGTGTATTGCGCAGCTCGCCGCGGCCAATACGGTGGCGGCACCTCACCACCAGTACTGCGCTCACCCCTCGAGCCTGCGGCGACAAACGACAGGACGACGAGGTGTTGTGTGTCCACTCGACGCTGCAGCTCCTCTATCAACACCCCTTGAAAGGACGGGGAGTTCGTCATAAGAAGCACCACGTTGATGTGCCTGTGAGTGGCCGCCACCTGCGCCACCGTCGTCACCACTCTCTGCAGGCTGGGGTAGCATGCGCTCTGGAAGTCCGCACTCAGTATGGTGTTGTTCGGGTGTTTTCGTCGCCTCAGGTACACAAAAGGTGGCACGCGGTACTTGTACCGACCACGACCGCGTTCATTTTCGCGACAAAACTTCGCATAGTCGCCGCGGCGCACATGGAGGGCCATCACCACACGCAGACGCTGCTGCGACGGCGCGAGTCCGACGCCATGCTTCTGCAGAAAATCCACCGCCGCCCGGTCGAACCAGGGGTGCGTCCGCAGCGAGCGGCGCATGTCCCAGTAGTGCGCCGTCCCCCAGATGTGGTCGACGGACGAGGGGCAGTTCGAGAGCCACGGCTGTTCGCTCCAGCTGTACGAGTCTGACAGACAGACCCGCGTGACGTGCTCCGTGGCCGGATGCAACGTGCCCCCCGACACGGAGTTATCCTCGGGAAACAAAAGCACATCCGAGTCCCTCCGGGCACCAACATCACGCTCGAGGCGCATTCGCACATCAGTGAACTCCAGCAGCTCGCTCCATCGAAACCACATGTACATGTAGTCTCCCCCTCCAACAGCGTAAAACTTCCTCCCATCCACTCCACCAGTCGGCGAGCACGATATGTCCTTCCACTTAAAAACAGACGTGGGCGGGGCGCCGCCTGCAGCAACAATGCCGGCGCTCCGCCTGGATTCACTAAGAGCGAGACAGTGCAGCCTCCCCATAATCAAAATCAGTTGGTTGTTCATGCCCGACGTCGGACACGGCCACGTCGCGTTCATTACCTTCCCCCAAAACGTAAAATTCCCCAGCGGTTTGAAGCTCCGCCGCCCCGCCCCGCACCCGTCAAAAACGGGCGACTCGTACGTCAGCTGTCTTTGCAAAACGGAAGCATTCGGGCCAACTTCGCTTTCCTCTCGCTCCCAGACGTCCGGCGACAGCACCATGGGCCACAGCGGCCTACAAAACAGGGCAAACAGCACAAGAAACAAAACACAACGCACAACACATCCGCACATCCTCCACTGAACACCATTCCGTCCAGAAGTTCTCTCCGCACATTGCGGTCTCATTACAACTAGCCACAAGCAGAATAGTTTCTCCTACTTTTCTCCCTTCACTACAGAGAGAGAACAAGAAAGCTATTCGTGTACTAACAGACAAACAGTTTTTTTTTTTTTTGACGTGAGTGGATTAAAAAACCACAAATAAAGCAACACGCTGCCGTTCCTCTTCAGTGAGCCGCAGCGTGTCGCGGTTGGCATCAAACACAATGGGAGGCCACCCCCCGCTCGCCGGCAGCTCTGGAAGTGGCGAAAACACTGATGGCTTACCAGCCTCAAATCCGTCGAGCCCCCAACCGCCATTAAGAAGCATGAAGGCGATGGCGACCAGGAACGCAAAGAAGAGGATACAGGCCTTCCGAGCATATGACATTTCATAAGCAAGACTCCGGGTGCTGTCTACTCCGGCCAGGCACAGCAAGTGAAGGCAGGAGAAGCGGGAGTTCAACACGTGTCATACACACACACACACACAGAGAGAGAGAGAGAGAGAGACATACGCAGACACACTCAGAGGCGGCCGCACCGCCAATGGCGAGGGAGAAGCAAGAGGGTGAGCGAGACACGAGGACCAAAGCCGTGGGTCGTGTCACGCACGCCAGCAGGGAAAGAGGCGAATAAGAAATAAAAAAAAAATCTTCGGCTCGTATTTCGTTCTATTTTTAAAGGCGTTTAAAAAACTTCGCGTCAGTTCCAGGTGAAACACTTATAATAAAAGCTAAAAAAAAACAAAACCCATGTCAGCTGGAAATGACTCGCGTCGTCTGTGATATGCAACCAATGACAAAAAAAAAAAAAAGAAAAGAAAAAGTGGACGCTGAATACAAGTTCAGCCCGCTTCCCTTGCGAAGTGGTAACTTGTGGGTTTAGGTGAGTTTTGTACAACTTACGCCCTTCGCACATTCGAGTACTGCGAAGAGAGTAGAATCCACCTCTCCAACCCCCTCCCCCCCTCCCGTTTAATAAGAACGAGATGAAGAAAAACAAACAAAACAGAAAAATTGGTTCTAAGAGTCCCAGTCCCCCTTTTAGTTGCCTTATTATCCGCCTAGACAAAGGAAGACAGATAAGAAGGGGAAAATGGATCCAAGCCAGCCCATTGGTGCATTTCACTCGCAGCAAGTCATTCATATCCCAAACAACCTTCTTTCATATCATCCTCGTTAACAGTTCTCTCATCATTCCCTTACGCAGCGGCAGAAGCATCAGGGATTCCAGGCCCACCGGCTCCTGTTGCAAGATGGGCCATAAGGGGGTAAGCGGGATGGTAAAAAAAAAAAAAATAAAAAAGAAAATGAGCAGTATGAATACTACCCCCTCTTCCATTTCCCCAAGAAAGAGATGGAAAATGATACAAACAACAATTTATCTTTTAAATCACAGGTCCGTTGATAACAGTTTGATGTCCTCCACCAAAAGCCATCCTCACTCGTTTTCTCTATCTTTCGATTACTCACGAAAAGGAAGTGCTGAAAACGCCTTTAGGCCGCCTCCCGCGCGAGGTGGTTAGAAGTTGGATGGGCGGGTTTTTCTCGAAAAGAAATCTACGAGGCGCTGCCTGTGAGCATTATATGATGTAAAATGGAGAAGAGATTGTACTAACATAAAAATGGCAGTCAGCTTCGGACATTCCTGTCAACCGGCTCTTAGAAAAATCACAAAAAAGACAAAAAAAGAGAGATCACTCAAGAGAATACTCACGCACAACGCCCTCCACAAAGGACTTGAGCACGCCGCGGACCTCGTCGTAGATGACGCCGGAGATGCGCTTCACGCCGCCACGGCGCGCCAGGCGGCGGATGGACCCGCGGGTGATGCCGCGCACGTTCTCGCGCAGGATCTTCTTCTGGCGCTTCTGCGTTCCCTTCGCCTCGCCGCTCTTCTTGCCCTTTGCCATTGCTTCCCTGTCTGTTGCTCTTGTGGTGTGATGTGCTGCACGGGTGCGCACGCGCGTGTGTGTGTGTGCGGGGGGTGGGGGAGGGGAAAGATGAGAGGAAAGAGCGAGCGCGTCAGTGCAGTGGAGAGAAGTGGCGGCAGACAGAGAAGGGAAGTGCTTGTGATTGTGTGTGTGCGAGCCACACGCGGAGTGGCCCTGTGGTATTAGTTTTTTTGCTTTTGTGTTTATCTTCCATCAGATGGGAGGCCCAGCGACTGCATTGGTTTGTCATGGGCATCGTGTGGAGCCTGTGACGCAGCAGTGGGTACTATGTCTGTGGTGTATAGTGTTGAATGGTAGTCGGTTGATTGTGGATTGTTCGGTGCTTCTTCTTTGTTGTGTGGGCTAGTGGGTGACTTGTTGCCTTTTTTTTGTTGATTGGCTTAGATTATTTGGTTGGTGTAGGGAGTGAAAGAAGAGAAAAGAAAGAAAGTAAAGGATGTGTTTGTGTGTGTATGTGTGCGGTTGTGCGAGAGGGAAGTTGCAGGTGCAAGTGGTTGTGTGGAGACACATACGCCACGGTGCATGTAAGAGATAGATAGATAGATAGATAGAGAGAGAGAACCCTGAGTTTAAATGATGTTAAACGTCGACATGCGATGATGCACGTCTTTGTTGTTTTTTTTTTTTTCGTGGGAGGAGGCCGTCATGCATATTTCGTCACCCTCCTGTTCGTCTTTGCTTCTGGCGCGGTTGGTGGTGGCTGTGTGCGTCCTCTTCTTCATCGTCATCATAGCCGTCGTCGTTGTTGTCGTCGTCGTCGTCGTCATCGTCATCGTAGAGTTCCCCTTTTGCGGCACGGATGAGGCGGGAGAGCGACTCGTTGCTGCTGATATCGTCATCATCGTTTTCGTGACCCGCGTGTGTCTTTTGGTTGTCTGTTGCTGTGACGCCGCTTTCATTGAGCGCCATACGCTTCGTTATCTTCCCATCCCGCTGCAGTCGTCGCAGTCGTCGAAGGCGCTTAGCCCGATCCGCGTCGACTGCCGCCGCGTCGCGCAGCACGCGCTGGCGCAGTTGCTCGGTGTATTCGTTCGCAGCTTCTGCGCGCAGTGGCATGCTGCAGCTTTGGCTTTCCGCCGCTTCTTCGTCCGGCTGCTGCTCTTCTTCCGCACTACTCACATCGTCGTCATCGCGTGCAAAGACGGTATGGGTGCTGAGCCCAAGATCACGCACCCGCAGGTCTGCAGCCTCGATGTATTTCCGCACCTTTCGCTTCGAGAGACCTGCCATGCGCTCCGACACACTTAGACGCATTTCTGCTGCCTGTTGTTCTTGGCTCCCCTCGCCGTCATACGTACGCGATCGCTTCACAAGAAACCCATCATCATCATCATCGCCCCTGTTGGTGGTCCCTTCGTATTCCTCGTCAGCATCCCGCCTTGTATACCGTTGCTTCTGCTGCAGCGTGCGGAACATGTCTGAGGCGGCGAGGTGCTTTTCGCGCCGCGTGCGCTGCTGCTGCTGTTGCTGTTTTTGCTCCTCCTCCTCCCCTTCTTCACGCTTCTGCCTGCGAGAGGCAGTGTAGTTGACTACATCCCACGGCAAATTCTTCGCGCCACGCTGCATATTTTGCAGTTCTGACATGTCTGGCACTTTGAGCAGCCCGAGCGAGTGGGCGAACGGCTCGACGTCGATGTCCTTCAGGTTGAAGACAAGTTTGTTAGACGCAAAGTAGACGGCGCGGAGGTACGCGATGAAGGCCTTCTGCGCCTCGTACTTGAGACCCTGCACAACCAACGCGACGAAAATCTCCTTCGACTCCTGCAGCAGCGCGGGGCGTATCGCAATCTCACGTAGCGGGACGTGCTTGTGGGCGAGAAACGACAGCATCGGTGTTTCCCGCGGTGTCAGAAACAACAGACTCACGCCGCGTGCCCCAGCGCGTGCAGTGCGCCCGGCTCGGTGGATGTACGTCTGCGCGCTGTCGGGGCAGTCGTACTGCAGCGCCCAGTGCACCAGCGGAAAGTCGAGCCCACGCGCCGCGACGTCGGTGCAGAACAGCACGGCGTTTTTGCAGCGACAAAAAGTAAGGAACACCTCCTCCCGTCGAAACTGCTTCATCTTGCTGGTGAGGCACATGCAAGGGATGCGCATCTTCTTCAGTATCTTCGAGAAGGCGAGGTACATGTAGCGGACTTGGTTGCACGTGCTCACAAAGACAACGATCTTGTCGTTCGAGTGCCGCTTTAGAAACAACAGCAACGCGTCCAGCTTTCGGTGCAGGTCCACCACGATGAAGTTCTGGCAAAGCGTTGCAGGTGTGGGGGCGGCCGTGGCGGCATGTGCCGTGACATATCGCTGGTTGCGCAGCGACATCTGTGCAAGCATCTGCACGTCTGTTGTCTGCGTTGCGGAGAAGAGAAGTGTCTGCCGTGACGCCGGAAGATGCCGCATGATGCTGGTGATAGCATCACGGAAGCCCATGTCCAGCAGTCGATCTGCTTCGTCCATGGCGAACAACTGCACATTGTCCATCACGATGTCCGCATCGTCTTCCAGGTGGTGCAATACGCGTCCAGGCGTGCCGATAATAACGCTGATGACCGACAGTCGCTTCCGCTCTTCTGAAAAGTCACGGCCGCCAGTCAGAAGTGCAGCCGAAAGCACGTGTTTGTATCCAACCAGCTGCAGCACCTTGAATATCTGCAGCGCCAGCTCGCGTGTGGGGCTCAGCACCAGCGCACCAACGCCCATCGTCACATCCCAGTGCTCCACAAAGAGGGACTCCAGTACCGGCACAACAAAGCAGAGCGTCTTGCCGGAGCCCGTGCGGGCCGCGCCAAGCACGTCGTATCCTGCAAGTGCAAGATGCAGCGAGTCGCTTTGAATCGGCGTCATACGCTTGTAGCCGCCACGTTCGAGACCGAGCTGCGTACGCTGTGAAATCGGTAGCTGACTAAAGTGCGTGAACACATACTTTTCCCCATCTGTTCCGGTCGCCTCGCATCCACCCCTCTCCGCATCCAGACCGGCGCGCAGCTCCTTTCGCTTCACCTGCAACTCCTCCACTTCGGCGCGGCTCAACCGCGATCGCTCCTGTCGCTCCTCCCGTTTTTGCAGCTGCTTCTTGCGCTTCTCAGCAACACGGGTTTCGTCCATTTGATCCCCAACGGCCAAAGATATATATATATATATATATATATATATGTATATATCAACGCTGTTAAGCAGACCAGGTGTCTGCCACTACCACTACTACTGCTACAGCGACATGTGTGTAGATGAAGGGAAGAAAAGAAGACGGCTGCATGCACCGGCGAAAAGAAAGAACACCAACCACCCCCACGAAGAAACAACAACAACAACCAAAAAAAAAAAAAACAAGAAAGGGAGAAGCAACGGACACAGGTAGATTCTGTGCATGTGCCCTTTTTCCCTCCCTTTATATTATTATTATTATTATTATTATTTTTTTTTTTTTTTCTTTACATCGCTGTGCATTTGCAGATAGCTGCAGTGCACTATAGAGAAACTTTTATGTGGTCCACTAGTTTGACATTCATGTGTTACTACATGGCAACCAGGGGCGACGAGGTGGCGCCCCACATCCTCGAGACGTGCGCCGCTAGTGCCTCAGAACGCGCGGTACGTGATGCACATCGTCGACGTGGGCTCCACCAACTTTTCCTGGTCCTGCTGCTCTTTGAGGCGCTGGCGGATGTCGGCGATGCGCGTGGTGATGACCTCCTTGCGGAACTTTGACAGATGCAGCCGAATGAGGCTCATCGCGCCGTGCAGGTCACTGTACCCGGCATCCTTGAACATCCACTTTCCAACCGACTCGGCGATGAGAAGGTTGTGCACGTACCCCTCGCTGCCAATGCTGCCGCACGTCGAGCAGCGGAAAAGACTCGGTGCGATGCTGAGCGAATCAAAACACACAAGGCAGAAGGTGTGGCCGCATGGCCAAAACACAACTGGATCCTCAAAGAGCATCCCGCAGACACGACACGTCAGCGCCTCTTCCAGCGCCTCATTGATGTCTGTCAGCTCCTCCACGAGGCCGTCCAGCCGCCGCACATGACCGCGGAAGACTTCCTCCTTTTCGGCAAACCGCCGCAGCCACGCCAGCTGTTGCAGCAGTGTGTCAGAGATGATGTTGTTCTGCAAGCCAACTGTGCGGTACCGTGGTCCGCGAGACAACTCCTCTTCAAACGTCTGTCCTACCGTCATGTCACCGAGCTCCTGAAGCGTACGCCAGAGCCAGTAGCGGTGCAGCATGTTCACACGGTTCACATAGCAGTCGCGGATACGATCGTCATTTGCCTTGATCTCATCACGTAGTTTTACCACCTCTGCCTCCATTGCCGCGCGTTCTTCGGAAAGGACGTTCTCGCGCAGCTCGATGACGCTTTCAACGGCCTTGGATATAACTATTAGACGGCTCCTCATCTTTTCCGCCTTCTTCAGCTCGAGCTCGAGCTGATCCCCCTTTTCTTGCGTGCTTCGAAGGATGGTGTTGCCCGCCCCCTCGGACTCGTGTTTGATCTTCTCAAGATGCAGCGCTGCGAGCCGCTTACGCAGGGAGACAAGGGAGTTGGCAAGCTCCGCCGCAATTTGTTTGGGCTGCCGCATCGACAGCAGGTGATCCAGCGGGGTTCTGACTACCTCCTCTGGATCAACCTCTGTAATCGGCATCGTTTCCTCCTGCTTCGGGTGAAGCGAGCTCTGCGGCTTCTTGTGGCGATGCTTCTTGGGCATCGGCAGGAGGCTATCCACTGCAATAGAGCTATAGACGAGGGCTACACCAGAGTAGTAGCAACAACAACAACAACAACCAAACAGAGAGAATAATTAAAAACAAAAAAAAAAAAATGAAAAAAAAGGGATGGGGGATGCAGAGGGCTGCAACATGTACCTTCTTCCCCACGCGGGCCACACACGCAGCACTGCCACCTACCACTGGTAAACATGCATGTGTCCTACGATGATAGTTATATGCAGATATGAATGAGAGCGCATGGTCACATAAATACAGAGAAGGGGAATGTGTGTTGTTTGACTTCTAGCAACAGCAGGTTCAAAGAAATTCCGCCTCTGGCGTCCACATGCCGTCCAACAATCCAATACGCCGTCCCTTGAGGCTGTAGACACGCTCCTGCTGCAGAATTGGTTCGATGCAGTTGCGGCAGTGAAAGCTAAGCAATTTTTTCCCAATAACATTATCCGCCGCATCTTTGAGCTCGGCATTGATGTTCACCTCACGCAGGTGCAAAAATACACGCGGGAAGTCACAGTCTCCACGCATCGCAACAACTCCCCACGATGCTTTGGTCACGCCTGCCCCATCGGCGACTGCTGGATCGCCCAGTACGAAGGTGCCAAGATGATCGCGAACAAATGTGTCAATAGATGGGGGAAGTGTTGTCGGCGGCGCAGTGATGGTGAACTGCAGCAGGCTCACGGGGTGCACAGCGTAGTACGCGTTCCGTCTCACCTGAAATGTGCACACACACGACAATGACGATGGCGATGACGGGCCAGAATCAGAGGCAGTCGTTGTGGAGGGTGAACATGGGGCATCCATTGCCCGGTTTTCTCCCCCCACCTTTGTTTCAGTAGTACCACCTCCACTGACGCTGTTGTTGCTGCTGCTGCTGCTATTTCGAGCTCGAAGGGACGTGAAAAGAACATCGGTAGCGAGGGGTCTTGGCTCTGTTAGTGGGATGTGCCCCGCCACCAACACGTCATAATGCATCGTAAACTCTTGCAACGACGTGGTAAAGGCATGCCGATCGGCAACAGTCACGACAACCGGGCCAGATGCGTGTGTGCCCACGTTGTTGACGACACGCACCTTCATTTCCTCAGGTCGTAGTTCACGCTGCAGGATGGGCTGCACCGTGCGTGAGCGGAGTGCCGCTTCCACAAACGTTTCGACAGACACGCGGTGGTAATTTTCACACGCCTCCGCACGGCGCATCGGGCAGAACGGCGGCTTGTACACTGCGAAGACGGACCAACGCGACAGCACGTCTTCCTCGCAGAGTAGTCGAAGGGACTTTGGGTTGATGAGGAACTGATTGCGCAAGAAGCGGGTTTGTATCTCCTCTGCAGAGAAGGAGGCGTGCACCTTGGCAAGTTCCGCAGCATTGCGCAGCAGCGTCTCCTTGCTGTTGCTGCGCAGAACATCTGTCAGCCGCCGCGAAGGGACCTTCGACGTCATTTACGCTCTTCGCCTAACTCTGCCTTCTCCTGCTACTGGATGGGGGTGCTGTGCACTTCACCACGAGCACAGTCGCCTTCCTCTTCTCCCCTCGAAATCCAGCCCGTGACACAGACACAGAAAGAAAGAAAGAGAGAGGGAGAGACACTGATGACATCCTGCGGCTGCTGCGTGAGAGCAGTCACTCACACATATAAACACACTCGAGGGACAACTAGCCGCATTACTACTTATCCACCTACTTTTTCACTCAGTTACAAAACAAACAAACAACTTTGTGTCATCGTCCATTCTGCACATCCAGAGCAATCGGGTTCCCCTCCCCCCTCCTCTACGACAATCGCTTTGCTGCATTGGCATCCGCTGCCTTCTGGACTAGCAAGGCGAAGGCATACTCGCGTGCAACCTCTTTCAAACGACTGTACCGCCCCGACGCACCACCATGCCCAGCGCCGAAATCACAGTGATGCAGAATTACCCTTTCGACATCCGTGGAGGTAACCGAAACACTTTTTTGCCGCTCCCGCAGACGGGCAGTGAAGGCAAGTGACTCCCAGAAGCCTACACGTGTGTCCTGCCACGCCGCCTGCATAAGGATGTGCGGTAATGTGACACCCGGATGCGGGATGTTATCCATCGGCGATACAGCACGGAGGATGCGGTAGGCGTCGGCGTCATTGCATGGGTTGCCGAACTCCTCCCAGTCGCTGATGGTGAGTGGGAGGGTAGGATCCAAAAGTGTCGTAAGGCAATCGACAAACGGCACCGACGCGATGACGCCAAGCGGGAGCGACGGTGCCGCGTTCATCGCTGCGACGACCACGAATCCTCCAGCAGAGGCACCAGCGGTTACGAGACGTCCCGCCGCACACCACCCCGTATCCTGCAGGTACTGCGAGACGCTCACAAAGTCGTTAACTGTCGTTGCCCGCTGCAGCTTGCGGCCCGCATCTCGCCACGCGATGCCGAGCTCCCCACCCCCACGCACCGCAGCTGCGGCCCACACGAATCCGCGGTCTAGCAGCACGAGGCGCTCCGACTCAAAATCGACTTCACAGCAGTCCCCATAACCGCCGTAGACTGACAAATAAAGGGGGTTTCTGCCGTGCTGCAGCAGTGTCTTCTTCCAGCACATGTACACGGGGATGCGCACCGTCACCACCGGGCCCCCCGTGGGCAGCGGCGACTTTCCACAAAAGGCGTAGTCGGAAGGCACCCATACAACGGTGGCATCGTAGTCGTTTGCGCAATACGGAACACCACCGACCGCCATCTTGCCCAGTTGCTTGACACACAGCGTGTCGTCCCCTTCCTCCAGGGTGAAGGCAAGGATGATGGTGGGGATCGTTAGGTGCGTGACGACGACGCGCCACGTCCGGTTTTCGAAGGCATCGTCGCCTGCGCAGACCGTTACGCCAAAATAATTTCCCCCCATTTCCTCATTCTGCTCGTGTTGCAACTGCGCCAACGTGACACGCACTTCGCTGCATGTCCCACTCGGGCGGCATGCAACGCTGCAGAGGTCCACCATGTCATCCAGCAGCGACAGAGGCTGCATACGTCCCGTGCCGCGGTTGCGCCAGCGGTCCCAAAGCATAGACACGGGGACCAGTCGCACCGTTGGAAACGCTGCATGTCGCACGCTGAAAAGCAAATAGTCTTTTAGGCACTCCACGGCCTCAACACTGACATCTGGGTCGTGTGCAACGAGTGGCTGCCAATGCATCGTGGTCGACAAAACACCGTTTCTGCCATCGACGTGCTGCGCTGCCTCGTCGTCGAGCAGATACGAGACACACGACTCCTTCAGTCCTGGTGGCCCGGCTGTCGGGTCCGCCGCCACCACCACCACCACCCACGCACCCACATCTTCACCGAAGAGAGATTCATGATGGTCTATATCGTGATCCACAAGGGAAGCCCGATCCGCAAAACGCCAAACCGCACAGCTGTCCTTAACACTCTGATTGTTGCTACTGCTACTGCTGGCTGTGGTGGTGGTGTCACCATCGTCCTTGTCGTTGTTGTCGTCTTCGTCATCGCCGTCCACAATAACATCAACAGCAGTTTCACCATCATGGTTACTGTCGTTGCTGTCCACTGACGGACAAACGATAGGGACACCGGTGATACATCTCTTGACGCCCGTGTCGCATGGAATCACATACACCTCCGTGCAGCTTCCAGACGCAACAGTGAACATGGCAAACCGATCATCTGCAGAGAAGCACAGAGAGCTAACCCAGAACATCTCATCCATCTCCTCGTAGCAGAGAATGTCAGCCTTCTTTGAATCCACTGGTTTGGTGAGATCATGATAGATGATGCAGGACGAACGCATCTTGCTATCGAGTCCCACGTAAAGCAGCGCGGTGGGGTTCATCCACAAAACTTCGCCAGCCGCGTCAAAGGCATCAATGCGTCGCACTACCTTGTGATGTGGCACCGGATGACTTGGGTGGGCATCGGCAAACAACGATGATGATTTTGCTGCCGAAAAGGGAGGAGGAGAAGGGGACGAAAATAACGACGACGATGACGACGATGACGACGGTGGTGGTGGCTGTGGTATTGCAGTGTCAATCGTCTTTCTACAACCAACGTTTATCTTTCTTCTGCTCGCCGTGGGCGTCGTTGGACTGCGCTGTGGAGGAAGAGTCGATGCGGGCGACGAGTAGATGGACTGCTTCGATTGCAGCATGGCAGCTGCCCATGCCCGATGAAGTTCCGAGTGCTCATGCAGCCATCTCGCGTAGTTCACGTCGGTGATGTCAAGGATGAGGATGGTGTACACCTCTCTTCCACCAGAGCAGTCGAGCGCAACCGCTACCTGCTGCTCGCTTGGAGACACTTCCATGTCGCCAAGCTCCACATAGCTGAGCTGTAGCTCCTTCACAAGAAGGTTCAAATCAAGATACACCACTTCGTCTTCGTAGGACGGAAGTGGAGCGTCCATGTCGTCGGCCCATAGCTGCGCGACTTCCTCCACGAAGCGCCCCGTGCTCTCTGTGATAAGGCGACGGCAGAATAGCGGGTACTCAGCGCCGGGGATTGCGCGTGTGTAGTACCAGTAGCTGCGGTCACGGTGCGGAAACGACGCATCATTTTCTTTCCATCTTGTCCGCATCTCGTTAAAAAGGATGCGACAGAGCTGCGTGCCACCGTATGCGTCAAACACCGACTCCATGTGTGCGTTCTCACGCTGCAACAGCCGCCGCACCTCTGGGTTGCGACGATCGCGCAGCCAGTGGTATGGGTCTTGGCGAACGTCGCCGAAGTGCACCATTGTGTGCGTGCGTCGCGGATACGTTGGTGGGCCGACGATAACTGCGGTCCTGCCGCGCCTCCTCCGCTCATCCCGCGCAGCAGCCGTCGCCATTTCAATCAGCAACGCCTCCACCCCGCAGTGTCTTGTGGACACACACACGCACTCTCAAGCTATATATATATATATATATATATGTGCAGGTAATGGGTGTGTGAGAGGCACGAGAATAACAATTGGCCCAACAAACCAGAGCGAAGAAAATTGAGGAAAACAACAACAAAAAAAAAAAATGGAGCAGACAGTAGCCGACAGCAGGCCGCGTGCGGCAACAAAAGGGAAACAAGCCCCTGGAGGCTCAATACATACGCACCACACGTGTGTACATGCGCGTTTCGGAGGCGAAAGTAGTACGACCGGGCACGCACACTCAAGAACAGTGAAGAAGAGAAAAAAAAAAAAGAAAGAAAGAAAAGAAAACACAAGTCATCATATTTTTTTTATTTTTGTAGGGAAAGCGCCTCCCACCAAAGAAAATCACCAACACACAGACACACACGCATATAAATTGCGTATATATATATATATATATATATGTATATACACATATGCCATCAAATAGAGAGAGACACCATTTAGCTTTTAAAAGTAGTATCAATAGCGATATTACAACAACAGGAGAAAGAAAAGGGGGGCGTAGTTCAGGCACACAGACACAGGCATGTATATATATATGTATATATACAGAGAGAGAGAGATTAGTACATGTATATATCGTTTTAGCTGGTTACTGACACACATGTACCATACGGCACCCGCTTCATCACAGAGGTAATGCCTGCACAGTCTTTGTGCAGGAGTCGTACTGAACCCGGAACGGCTTCCCCCACCCTTCAAGCCACTTCTCCATGAGGTGCTGCGCCTCCTTAAAGCTACCCGCCACGAAATACTTAGGCTGATACCTCGTCATGGGGAAGGGCAGCTTGGCAGCCACAAAGGGGTCAAACGGGACGCGCTCCGGCTCCGGTCCCAACGCGCGCCGTAGCTCCCCGGGACTAGACAGAACACCCGCGCCATACGCACGAATCCCACCCGACTCTTTGCAGAGACCGAATTCCACGCTATACCAATAAACACGTGCCAACTCTTCAATAAGTTGATCACTCGCACCGAGTGAGGCGAAGCCAATAGACTGTGTGAAGGCAGCAAAATCCGGATCGGCCAGCAGGGGGGTATGTCCCAATATGTCATGAACCATATCGGGTTCAGGTGTGTATAGTGGTTGCGCATGGTGGCGTATGTACTGTGTGGAGAAGAAGACACGAAACGCGAGGGCGTTGAGAAAGTCCCGCGAGGTGAGTAGACCTGCCACTGGACGGACGGTAAAGCCTGTTGCCTCAGACAAGAAATCGTTGACAGCAGCGAGTTGCGGTACCTGCATGCGGCTCATTACGCCGCCCTCAATCATTCGCGGTAGGACCTGGTTGAACTCGTGGCAGGCGTTGGTGGGGAACAGCTCGCTCAGCATGTCAAACACTGTTCTCCACACCGACCGCTCGTCCTCCGTGTAATCTATTATGGGAATCGCATCCCCCGTTTTAAAGTCCTTTGCAAAGGAGACAACTTCTCGCCGTCTCGCACGGTACACCTCATCGTGGAAACCAGGATGGGGATTTTCGGGGTCGTCCTGCAGCTCCTCGCCAGCGGCAAGTGTGGTCTGATCCAAGAGGTCAAGATCCGTCGGTTTGGTAGGGTACCACACGGTGCACCAGGAGCCAATGATGGACACGTTTGGTGAGAGGGTGCGCAACCGTGCCAGTAGCTCCGGCATTCTGGAGTCCAACTCGTGCAGATCCACATCAAGGAACACCCCCGGATGTGCTGCAGGGCCCTCCAACGTATGGAGGTTATTCAAAACATTAGAGACATTAACTTGCATTGCACCAAATGGTTGCAAAAAGGTCGGGATGATCTCAGCGAGATTACTGCCCACTGGAAGCGATACTTGCAGCCACGTTTGTGCACGAGTTCCGGTGTTTTTAATGTTGCTTCCTGTCGAGGCGTACTGTGCGTTCAGCATCGCCGGGGATAAAAGCTTCGATCCGAGACGGCAGAACATGGCAAGCTCCTCTCTCAGAAAGGAACGAGCAGAGAAACTCTGGGGAAATCGACTCGCTTCTTCGTTAGCCGCAAAAGTGGTTGAGAGAGAGATGACGGAACCTGCGCGGCGATGCGCTTCGGTGCGTGTGTCTGTCGGTCGGACCTCGGCTGTTTGACCTTTGGCACGTATCTGTTTAAAAAAAATATGTGAAAAACGCACAATAGGAATACAAGGAAGAAATACCTTTAGGAGGCAGAGTGACCCCCTCCTCTTTTTTCTATATATATATATATATATATATATATATATGTATGCAGTTCCTCTCTTTGTGACTTCAGCAGACAGTGGAGGGGGGGGGGGTGGGAGAGAGACGGCACGAGGAGGATGAAAGAGAAGAGCCGGGGAGTGGGAGGAGCACCAGAGAGGCAGACGGATGCAGTCATCTTCAGCAGCAGCAACAGAGGCACACGTCGCTGAATAAGCAGAGGGGGTAAACCACACGCGCACCCCCTTAGCATCGAAACCAGCAACAACAGAAATGGACAACGCCCTCCCCTCCTCTTCCGCGCGACGTTGCCGTATTCCCGTGAAACTGGCGGTGCAGCCACAAGACGGTGGTGAGGCGCAATGATCCCGCATTCAGTGCCCCACACGGGCAAATCACTGCAGCCACTTTCTCACCACCATCGTATTAACAAGATTAGTGTATATATATATATATATATTAAGGGGAGCCAGAACTGCCAGTTATTTCCACGCAGGGCGACGTCTCACATAATCCCCACCCCTCCCTCGGCAGCATAAGTTCTCTGAAACCACAAGAGAAAAAAACAGCAATGCCGAGCGGGGAACATCTTACGTCATGGTTGCAACTGCACTGCAGAAATCGGGGCAATTTGTTTTGTTTTGCCTTTTTTTTTTCTTTTTCTGTTCTTCTTTTCGTCCCTCTCACTCACAGAGAAAAAGAAGGAAAGACACACAAGGGCTGAGACCCCACTTTTCTCTCCACTGTTGTCCCGTTCGGAATTACTTCACCCTCCACCCCCCCTTTTTTCTTTTTTCTTTTACAGACACATAAAGTTCACAGTGACGACGAACTCCGCATGACCGACATTTCGTTCGTCACACCGCCCTTTTCTTCGCTCTTGTCGCGGCACAGACGGAGACAGACGCAGTGACAAAGAAACTCACACACTCGTGTGAATACATGCGCTGGACAGACCGCATTCTCTCCACCCATCCTTTCGGCGCCGGGGCACAAGAGCAGCGCATGCACATGCGAATAGAGAAGCCTGTTTACAACGGGAAAACACCGGGAAAAGAAAAGAAAAAAAAAAGAAAAACGTAGAGAAAAGACACAACTACCCCACCACTATTCTCTTCTTTCTTCGCCCTCCGTGTTGTGGCTGTGCTCGCGCGTTTCCCTTTTGCTATTCCAACCTTGTGTGCGCGGATAGGAAGCCGCAATCTTCGTAAATCCGGATAGATGAGCTCAACACAAAAAGAACATGGCAGAATATATATATATATATATATATATATATATATATACAATATTACACTTGAACTCAAACACTTACAATTGGTTGTATCCCTGCACGCCCATTTTGCGAGCGGTGGGGTTCGTTGGTCCCGCCCCACTCCGCTTTAGTTCGCGGCGAAGCTGACGTTTGCTCTTCCTCTTGTCGGATTGCTGCGTTGTCACGGGATTGGGTCGTGGTACGCAGCCCCCGAGCTCAATAATGCGGTCGTCGTCGTCGATTATAAGTTCCACCTCGCCGTCCCTGTTCACGAAGGTGTCGTCGATCGGCTCAAGCTGGTGGTTTGTGCGCTTCCTCCGCCGGAGTCCGGGAAGCCTCGCAGCTGCGGCCACGCGAACCTCATTGGCCCCCGCGTTAAATGCCTCACGCCGAGAGAGCACCCCACGAGCATCTTTTGGCCGCACGTAAAACGTCAACTGGGCAGCCGCATTATTTTTATTATTATCATCATCATCGTCGTTATACATCTCTTCCAAAACACCACTGACGTCGCTGAGTGCACGGGCTTCAGCGGCACTTCCCAGATCCTCCCAATTCTCATCGCTGCTGGCGAGTTCTTCCCAATCCTCATCACGTGCTTCACTCACAGACACAGTGGCTCCCTTTCTCTTGCGCATCTCTGCGAGGCTGTCGCCATCCTTCCCGGAATCTGCGCCAGTTTTCCCACGCACAACTGAAGTAACAGGCGACGTAGATGCTGTTGAACCACACATCACAGCACAAGTGGCGGGGGCAACATAGTTCGGCGGTGGCTCGACGTACACAAGAGCACCGTCAACATAGAGCTTTAGAATTTCACGCGCCGCACGCGATCTGTTGGGTAGGTCGTGTGCCCCTAAATACCCGCGGCGTCGTGCAACGGCGTTGAGCAGTCGCTCCGCGAGTGAGCTACTCTCGTCCACATCGTCTTCCTCCCGAAGAGACACGTTGAATTGCTTCTCCAGCACCTGCTGTGGGATGCAGTGACACAAGACGGCCACAGCGGACTCTGCTTCAGTGGCGGTGTCAATAGGGAGAATGCCATCACACACCATTTGCGCTCGTGTTGATGCAAAGGATGGAAACACAAGACCGGGACAATCACAGAGCGCCACGCGGCGCTCACACGGAATTACCAATGTCTGGAAATGCTTCGTCTTGCCGGGCGTCGCGCTGACTACAACTTTCTTACAACCGAAGATGGCGTTAATGGTTGATGACTTCCCCACGTTGGGGTATCCAACAAGGCCGACCATAAGCGGCGTCTCTGGGTCCGAGATACCACATGTGGTGCGCCACGCGGCGAGGTGATCCAGCAGCTGTTCGGGGTCCAGTACGGCCCATGATTGCATTGGTGCCAGCCGAGAAACGCGCTCATCTCGTGCCTTTTCCTCTGCTGTCGGCGGCTGCGGTGTTTTCCCGTGGTCTCGCTGCTGCTGCCTTCGCAGATTCTGCATTTCCTTCTCCGCCCGCCGCCGCTCAACAAGTTCGTACGGGTTGGCCATCTCAACCGGTGCCCGGAGGGACTTCTTCTTGTGGCGCTGCTTCGTCGCCCGGTTCCGCAGCAGTGTGGACGCTTTGCCACCACAGTCGCCGTGCTCTTTCTCATCGCTACTCCAATCATCATCATCTTCGTCTTCGTCTGCCAGTGAATTGTGTTCCTCCGCCCCTTCCACACCACCTTCCTTTGATGACTGCTGCGTCTTGGCAGATGCGGCAGAAAAGAAAATGAATGGCTCACCGCGCTCTTTGAAGTACGCCGCCCACGCGCTGCGCTGATCATCCGTGAGAAGATCCGATTTGTTCAGCAGAAAGATGATTTCCTTCGGCTTTCCCACTCGGTTGAGGGTTTCACGCACGTAAGCCTCGAAGTTGGCACAGCGAAACACCAATGGGTTCCGCGCGTCAAGAATCATCAGGACGACATCCGCCCGCTCTGTGACGCGCCACAACTGGCGCCACACCTCTAGATTCTTCTCGTATGGCGTCATGACAACTTTGTGCTCTTCCTCCAGCTTCGCAAGGCGGCGGCGCCAGTCGAAGAACGCCGCAGTCTCCAGTCGTTGCACTTCCTCTGCGGACATCTCGTAGCGCCACTCGGGACGCCGGGGAATCGTGAGCAACTCGCTCATCTTGAGCCAGTCCACACGGTCGTTGCTCAGGGGCAGCACCTTCTCGTTTGTCACAATGTGCGGCGTGCCATCCACCACGACGTGGAGTTCCCGTGCAGCCTCGTAGCCCCTCTCCTGCGCATCCGCAATGAGCAGAAACTCCTCTAGATTGTTCGTCTCCCAAATGGACTTTAGGGGCGCGCCACTGCGCTGCCGCTGCTGCTCCAACTCGCATGTGGCCGTTGCATCCCTCTCCGCCTCCAGAATCCCAAGATATTTGGCACGTTTGCTGCGTTGCGCGGCGTGCTTGGACCGCTGAAGACTCTTTCCGAGCGACTGCATGTACGCCCCCCCCCCTCCCACCCCCACCTCTCTCTCTCTCTTTTCTTTTTTTCTTCTTTCCTTCTCTAACACACGCACGCACACAGACAGACACAAAACCTTTGGGAAAGGGTGAACCAAGCACGAATAATGAATCGCAATGGAAATATACACATCACATACGCATCCAAACAGAGGTAAAGAGGACACACACACACACATAGAGAGAGAGAGAGATGTGCTTTTTCCCTACCTTTTCAAACCCATCAAAAGTGAGCAAGAGATGATGGGCACACCGAAAACAAGACAGCCCCCACATAGTTCTCTTTTATTTAGGCTCTCCATCGCCTTACGTACACACACACACACACACACACACATGGAGAGAGAGAGAGTGAGTGATACTCTTCCTCCATTTCTTTTGGACGGAAGACCCGTTCTAGTACGGTGCCTCGTGCACCGGCTCCTCCTTGCTGTTTGGAGAGCGTTGACGCTTTGAAATCACGCGGTAGTTTTCGGGGTCACTGGGGTCAAGGACGCCGATCGGCGGTGCCCCCATCGGCGGCAGGACACCCTGATCCATGTGAAACGGAGGGAGAATATACGAATTAGCCGGTCGTTCCTGCGGTTGTTGTTGTTGCTGCTGCTGCTGCTGATGATGATGATGATGATGATGATGATGGTGATGGTAGAGATGAGACGCCCCCCGAAGTTCGCCATACCCGTGGGCATAACTGCAATGATCACCCTTTCCACAGCGACCCTCCGAAAACCGCTGACAGAGTTTTGTCTTGAGAAAACCATCCCGTGGCCCGGCGTAGTATGCGTGGGAGGGGCCCTGTTGTGGCTGCATGTAGTACGGCACGGCGTCCCCCTGAACGGGCTCCTCTGCGCCACCGCCAGTTACGACTACACCGTTCAGCTGCGCCAGGAATGCGTTGGCCCTTGAAAGCAGTGAGGCCTCACCCTCGGCCTGCATCGCACAGTACAGCCTCCAGCTGTTCTCGTTGAACCCGTAGTTGAAGTAGTCCTTGAGGTTGACCCCAGGCTCATCCCAAGGGCGTTTCTGCATATGTGCGATGTCGTAACCAAAGACAGCGGTGTTCACCTGCGGTCCCTCCGCGTGGCGCGCACACAACGGCACCAGCACCGATACATCTTCCTTCACTTCCCCCGTTTCCTGGTGCTCTGGGTGCGCGACGAATGGCGCCGCTACCTCCTCCGTCTGGCCAATGAAGAAAGGACTCTCCGCGCTGTCTGCCATGGCTCTCCGCCCCCCACCCCGCCCTTCCCTCCTCACTGCCTCTTTTTTTTTTTTCCTGCAATGCGCTCGAACACAGAGAAAAGAAAGTATGCAAGATTCACCACCAGACCGCACGTTCATATACAATGCAAAAGAAAAGGGGAGGGAGGGAAGGGAAAGAAAAAAAAAAAATTACCACAACGTACCTTCATATGTAGATACCGATGCACACAGAGGCGCCCGTGGATTTATGTTTATGCCACGTATTGCGTTCTAGAGAACACCTCCATGCCAATACAGACGAAAAAAGCAAACAAAAAAAAAGAAGACAAAGGGAAAGCGTTTTTTTTTTTATTTCTGCGAGCAGCGAGAATATTACAAAGGGGGCGGTAATGTTGATAGCGGAAAAGGAAACCATTTGCATACACTCACACACACACACACGCACAAAAGAAGGAAGGAAAGAAAAGAAGAGATGTGACCGGGATGGTCAGAGTGGCGCGCATCAACATGTGCCTTTCACCATCTCGGCCATCAGCGGTCCTGGAGATTCGAGAAAGCGCTTAAACGCGTTGCCAAAATTCACCATGGTTGCGCCATCAATGACACGATGATCGGCGGTCCATGAGACGTACATAATATTTGCTTTGGTAATATTTCCGTCCGCGTCAAATCGCGGCAACACCTGCACACGGCCCAGTGCACCAATGGCCACTTGTGGGGGGTGAATCACGGGCGTGGCGTACGTTGCACCGATGGAACCAATGTTGCTCAGCGTGAAGGTGCCCCCACGCATGCAATCAGGATGAAGCTGATTTTTTTTGCCCATCGCAATCATCTCATTCAACTCACGCACGAGCTGCACCACACTCTTCTGCTGTACGTTGTGCAAAACGGGGACAATCAAGCCTTTAGGTGTATCTACAGCAAAGCCAATGTTGTGCGCTTTCTTCACGGTGAAGCTCGAGCAATCAGGTGCGACGTGCCCATTGATCTCCGGGTATTGCAGGAGCGCCAAGGATGCTGCTTTAAGAAAAAAAGGCATGAGAGATAACTTTGCGGCCTCACCGTCGCCATATGCCATAGCGTCTCTCAGTAGCTCGCGTAGGGAAAAGAGCTTCGTGAGCTCCACCTCATCGCATGCAGTAAAGCTTGGGATGGTGCCAGCCTCCGTCATAGTGGCCACCATGACGCGCCGGATACCCGTGTTCAGTGGCACAACCTCATCTTCCGCAGTGCCGCCACTTCTCCCCCCTACGTACGCCATGACATCCTCCTTCAAGACACGTCCCTTGGCGCCAGTGCCCTTTAGATGAGTAAGATCAACGCCAAGATGGCGGGCGAGGTGCCGTGTCGCGGGGGAGGCCAACACCCTCGCGAGGGAACTGAAGGCCGTTTCAACGGCCTTGGAAGCGACCTCAGCAGAGGCGGCTGTTCCGGTCGCATCTTTCTCCACGACAGCGGGTGCTTCCAGCGGTGGTGGACTGTCGCTCGTCTTAAGGTCTTTTCCGGCATCATTCTCGCGCCCCACGCCGACGATGGCACCATCATTGTCTCCATGGGCATCATTTAGCTCAATATCCACAATGGGACGACCAACCTGCGCCGTCTCACCAGCGCTCACGTGGACGGCCGTGATGACTCCGGTGTACCTGGATGTGATTTCCACCGTGGCCTTGTCACTCTGCACTTCGCATATCTTTTCAAAGTCCTCGATCCTGTCACCCGGCTTCACACATACTTTGATCACCTCCACCTTCTGAATGCCCTCACCGATATCGGCCAGAAGATACGGAATGACACGTCCCCAGCCTGGTCGACTGGTGTGTAGGAGTGAACGCGCACGGACACAGATAGGCGACACCGCAAATCGCCTCATACAACCTGCAGCTTTCGTGACTTCCACAAACGAGTTGAGTAAATAGATATATAAGCTCCTGAGTGAGTATTGGTGGGAGCAATGGGGAGGAGAAACAGGAAGAATATTGGCGCAGACATCTCTGTGTAGGTACTTCTTACCACCACCAGCAATAGTAGCTGTGTCAGAGGTGCGCTGAACACCACTCCCCACAGATCTGATCATTCATCCAGCATCAGCTTGTCGTCTATTTACTTCTTTTCAAGAAAAAAAAAAAAGACTTTTGTGTGCATCTATGTCGCTGCGTCATGGGTGCAACGTTTTTGGGAACCAAAATGATACTCCGCGTTCTCAGTCTCTTGTTTTGTTTTTTTGTTTGCCCCCTCCCCATACATCCCCACTTATGCAGGGCACTGCATGCGCAATTTCATCCGAAGTAGGGCAGCCTTCAGTTGCTCCGCCGTCATAGCAGGGTACGGCCGGGTGTACGTTGACGAGAGTGATGTGCGGCTGCTACTACTTCCACTGGTGTTGACTGTTGATGTGCCGGTTTCTTCCTCGTCGATATTCTCTACCTCCTGCACCACCACCGCATTCTTCTTATTTCGCTTCGTCGTCCCGCATCCGTGACGGCGTGGCGGTGTAGTAACGGAGCTCATGGAGCTGACGGTGACGTTAGGATGGCAAGCAGAGCTTTCCGTGGTGTCATCCAAGTCCACACCGCGCGCAGCCAATGTCAGCTTCTCTTGGAGAGCCTTGAGGTTTCTGAGAAACTGCTCGTGGTGTTGCTCAAGGCCCGGCAGCGCCGTCCCGCGAGCGCTGCTGCACGTCGCAGGTGGTGGAAATGATGGTGGCACCTCTTCGGACGCCAGAAGCGTAGCTCGCGGCTGGGACAACGCTGGCCTTGGCATCGGCAGCGCATCCACTGACGGCGGCACGAGAGCTGCAGCGCTGACCGCATCCCGTCCCTCCTCACCATGCGCATCGTCGCCCTCATAATCTTCGGCGGCAGTCGCAGCGGCACCACCACAAGCATTGCTGCATGGCTCATCGTCGAGATGACGCACCCTCATCGGTTTCAGTGCCAGCTGCACAACACAGTCGTCAGGAGCTGGAAGCAAACTTGAGACAGTTTCCAGCGGAAAGAGTTTCATGATATCAGCTCCTTCCTCTTTTTTCTCGGTTGCACTCGCGGCTGCTCTCTTCGCAAACGCGACTGGGCCACACAGGAATAGCGCCTCGAACTCCTCTTCTTCCTCTGCTTTCAGCAGAACAGCACGACGCTGTTCCTGATGCCTGACAGACAGTTCATCGCTCACCGGTTCCGCGGCGGCCCGCTGCTGAAGCGCCTCCATTCTTTCCGAACGCTGTTTCGCGACCTCACGCGCCTGCTTTGCCGCTTTTTCCTTCTTCTGCAGCAGAGCTGCAGCCCGCTCCTCCGCTCCACGATGGCCTTTTTCCACCGTCGCTAGCGCACTCTCAAGGGCTTTCCGCCGCTCCTCACTGTACTGGACAGCGGCTGCTTCACCCTGCACTGCATTGTGTGGGACGCCGGTGGAGTCGACAACAACGTCAACAACGGGCGACGGCGATGATGGTAGTGATGGTGCATGCATGAGAGCAGCATGCGACAGGGCACCAGCGAGCGGCGAGGAGGCCAAAAACACCGGCTGTTTAGGCCTTGGCTGCGCGATTATTGCGTGACTGCGTTTATCCTCCAGAGCACGCACCGCCTTTTTGCGTTCCCTGATGCTGCGCTGAGGTTCTTGCTGCAACGCCCGCGTGACGCCCGCTGTTGCCCGCGCAAGGCGGTGGCGCTCCGCTTCCAACGCATGTTCCGCGGACCACGCGGCGAGTTCCGCGTTTGCGTGCTGCAGCTGCAGCGCCTCAACCTCGGCGGCTCTCTGCATGCCTTCGCCACGCCGCGTCTGACCCTCGTAGAGGATACGGTCAATGAGTGCTGCCTGCTGCTGCACCTCGCACAGCCACATCTTCTCTAGGTCGTTCTCCACACTCTGCGCCTGCGCGGCCTTCCGCTCCGCGTACATGCGCGCCCGCTGCACACCCATGGCGTTTGCAATGCGCCGCGCTTCCCCGAGACGCGCCAGCCGCGCTGCCGCCTCCTGTTGCTCCCGCACGTAGCGTATCGTGACCATCAGTCTCCTCTTTTCACTCCCTTTCTTCTCTTCCGCCCACAACAAAAAAAGATACGAGAAGTGGGAAACAGGAAAAAAAAAGAGAGAAATGAACCAAAACAAACAACCCCCCCCCTCCCCCTCATCCACTAAGCAATGGTTAGACTAAGAATGGAGAAATAACACACAAATACAGAAAGAGCGAGGGATACTGGAGCAATGAAAACAGAAAAAAAAATAAGGGGACAAGCAGCCACCACAAATATATATATATATATATATATATATATATATGCATGCGTTGGGTGATTTTTTAAATCTATAAAAGTATTAAGTTGTTCCTCCCTTTACGACCCACTTCGCCTCAAGGGCGATGTCTCCACGTGAAGGACAGAGGGTGACGTATCTCTGTCATGCATCAGCTCAGTCGAATGCATCGAGGACGTGCGTGGCAACTCCATGCCACTCGTTGCTGACGTGAGGCAGCTCTGCTTGCTTCTCCGTTGGCGTGTGGCTGAGCCCAACTTCCGCATTGCCTGCGAGACAGAAACAGTGAACTCCCTCAGCCTTTCCTGCAGGCTGTCAGCCTCCTGCTCGTGGATACGCCTTACCCCCTCGCTCTGCTCTCGCTCCTCACGCAACATGCGTCTACACTCCACCACTTGGTCCTCCATAAGCCGTACTTCGCGCCGCCACCGCATCGCCTCGGCGCGGAGGTCCTCTTCTACACGCCCACGCTCCTGCTGTGCTGCTGCAAGCGCCTCACTGATAGAGTGCAGGTCTGCTTCCCGCTCGTGCAGTGTCGCACTCCGAGACTCTAACTCTCTCTCCTTCTCCCCAAGTTGCTGCTGAAGAAGCAGGAGTTCCTCTCGCACACTATGAAGCTCCTGCTCCTTCACAACGATTGTTTGGCAGAGAAAGGTCACAATGGCGTCATCAACTGCCACAAACTTTGTCACCTGTTCCTGCAGTCGTGCCTCCCTTTCGCACACTGCGTGCTCCATACATTTGCCGGCCTCTATGGCAAGACTCGCCATGGTCCGCACCTGCTGCTGCAACTCCCGCAGTTGCTGGTACGAGGCGCTACATGTTGTTAACACCTGCTCGTGCGCGTAAACGGCTTCGGACCTCGCCGACAAACTGCGCCGATGACCCTCGTGGCTGTTATTTCGGCTCTGTCGCAGTATATCCTTTGCGTTCCCGAGCTCGTAGCGAAGTTCCTCGACAATACGCTCAAGACTAACCTCGTTGTTTCGACTGACACGCAAGGCTTCCTCCGCCTGCTTTAGTTGTTGTGCGCCATCGAACTGAACCCTTGTGGTGGTCTCTCGATGGGCCGCGATGGCGGCATTAAGCTCTTCGGCATACCTGCCGGCTTCTGCTTCAGTTCTGAATTGCCGTTCCATCAGCTGCTGCACTCTACTCTCCAACACCTGAATGTGTTCACGCTGCATCAAGCTCTCCTTTGAGGAGGACTCCTGTGCGAGGCGTGACTCCTGAAGACGAGATTGTAGCTCGGCTACGTTCTCCTGGAGCTGTGCCGTCTGCCGCTCCTGCTCCTTCAGCGCGCTCACTTTAACACGAAGCTGCTGCATGAGGTTGAAGTTGATCTGCTTCAGATCCTTCTCCAACCCCTCCTTTTCCCCCAGAATGCGCATGATCTTCTTCTTCGCTACATCGCACTGCGATAGAAGCCGTGTATTTTCCCCCTTCAACTCGCGGTTCTCGTCGTTGAGGGCGGCCAGAAGCTGCTTCATCTCATCAAGCAGCGTCTCCCTTACCGGCGCCATCATCACTGTGGCACCTTCCACACACGCAGCCGATACAAACAAGAAGAAATCATAATAATAATAATTAAATAGAAGATGATCAATACATACGCACACCGCGAGACGCATCATCAGGGAACGCCACCATGAAGCACCTCCCCCTCCCTCTTGTTGTTTTCCCAAACGAAGAAATAAAATTTTCTTTTTTCTTTTCTTTTCTTTCGTATGCTTCTCCTCGCAAGGCTTGGCGAAGGGGGGAACAACACGCATCCTCTTTCCGTCTTCTACCGATATTCCCCCCTTTCCTCCCCTCCCAGGGCACACACACGGAGGAAAGAAAAGAAAGAGGGAAGATGAAAATGCGAGTGGGTATCTGCAAGACGCACACTGTGTGCCAGGAGAGGAAGAAGAGATCCCCGTGCCCACACCACATGAAGCACACATATACACTGCCACTACACCGATGGCCCACAAAAGGCAGAGATAAAAAAAAGGGAATTAAAAAAAGTGGAGGAACCTTACGGACTGAGATGCTTCTCCAAAAAGACCTTCGCCATGGGCGGTGCGAGTGTCGCCACCGAAAGAAATATGTGTCGCTTATTTGCAGGGCAAAGTTCAATGATTTCCTCGATCATCATCCACTCGACGTGAGAGAACTCCTGTTCGGCATGGCTCTCCTTGGGGGGCAGCAGGCAGACCTTCGAAATGGTGTCCGAGGTGGCGAAAAACAGCAAAAGACGCTGCTCCTGGCCCACGTAGCCGAAGGACCGTAAGTTAGAAGTGCTGCTGAGCGTGTAGCGAAACTCCTGCGGATCGCCGCTTGGCGGAAGCATCTCACCGACAAAATACAGGTCTTCTGGTGTCAGGCCAATCTCCTCCTCTGCCTCACGGTAGGCCGCCTGTACAACGTCGATGTCGTTCTTCTCTATGCCGCCCTGCACAAACTGATACCTCCTCTCGCCGAGTCGCTGACATGCAAGGAAACGGAGTTCCTCATTGAATATAACAACACAGACGTTTCTCCTGTACATGTTGACTACCACTCGCAACCTCGAGGGGAGATGTGCAAGTGAAGGCAGTGGCAGCGATAAGCAGAAGAAAAAGATAGAGACGCACATGTACACACACACGCGTGTGTGTGTGTGTGTACGTGTGTGTATTCGGTATTAGTCAGCACCCCTGCTTTAGTGGTAGTGAAGGACCCACTCGAGAAACGCACCCGAAGATGAAACAACAATCACAACAACAACAACAACAACAATAGGATCAGCAGCAATAAAAACAGAAAGAGAAACAGGAGCACGCCTCAGCTTTGAGGAGGAGAGAGGGCACGATGGTAGCGCCGCTTATAGTCCAGTGATTGTATGAGTTCGGCAGCCTGTGCAGACGTAGGCCCGCTCTTCGAGGCGGCAACCGCGATTTTTTCCCCGAGACGCTGCTGCGCGAACTCTCGGGAGGATGCGGACTGATCTGGGAGCCAACGTTTGTACGTCTCCGCAGGGTTTTTCCGCGTCCATGGGACAATAAGACGGCTCTCCTCCAGCTGGTCCATCATGAATTCGGCAAGTGGGGTGGCGTCGGAGAACGTCACGAACCCACGGGGGTCAGCCTGTCCGTTCCGCTCCTTCAACACGCGATGCACCACGCAGAGAAAATCGCGCGTTACAAGCCGTCGGTGGCTGCCGCGCTCCGACCAGAAAGGAACAGGCATTGGCGCAATGCACACGTCCGCTACCGCACCAGGCAAGAGCCGTTGCAGCATAAAAAAGGCTTCGCTGCGAACAAAGTGCACGCGTGCCCCGTGTCGCGGAACTAATTCGGTGGCTGCATCGAGCAGGCTTAGCAGTGAGTGGTCCACAACGAGCAAACTGTACGCATCATCCATCTCCAACTGTCGCCTAAGGTACGCGACACTCCTACAGCCAACGACAAGGGCCTGCCGTGCGGCCGCGGCGACCCACGGTTGAACCACGTGCAGGCGGAACTCATCCGTGACTTGTGCTGCAAGCAACGCGCGAACCGGCTCGCGGTGCACCCCGCTGGTCGGGGGAAGAAGCGACAAGTGAAACGCCGGGAAATGCAAGGCTGCCTCGTCGTCGTACGTCGCAAGTACACTACTGCGCTGTTTTTGGTTCTCCACTACTACCGTGTCATGGCGCCGCACTGCCTCTCGCAGTTCGGTCTCCTGCTCTCCCGCTGTAGATGTGCGGGATACAAAACCAATACTCTTTGCTGCTAGCAGCAACGCACGCCATCGACCGGACAGCATCCAATACAGAAATAAACACCTACACCTTTCGAGAAAAAAAAAAAAAACGCGTCTGGCGTGCCAATGAAGTAGAATGCTGGAAACATACAGATGCACGCAAAGGGGGAAAGTGGAGCAGGTTTGAGCGAAGACCATGCAGTAATGCACACAGAAAGCTATATATATATATATATCTTGAGAGAGAGGGGGGGGGGTGGCAGCGCCATGAATGACAATGTCTTTGCGCACCATTTTCCACCCCCACCTGAAGCTTGCTAGAGTGCAAGTGGATCAGTGCGACCGCAGGGGGTCCCGCACGGGGACGCACCTGTTTTTTGCCCACTGGTGCACCTCGTCATCGGACATATTCACAAGTCGCTGCAGCTGCTGACGTTGCGTCTCAATACCCCTTCCGTATCGGCTACGATAGTATCGGCTGGCGAGGCGCGCATGCAGGGCCTCTTTTTTTGTCGCATCACAGAGAGAAGGAAGCTGCTCCAGAATCGCTGCCACCTCATCTCTCCTACTGCGCTCGCTGCCGCATGGGAGAACGTTCTGCATGACGCGGTGAAACGGCGTGATGACTGGAACCGCGACGGGTTGGTGACAGAACGGTGAGAGCACAAGCGCTCGCATTTGTTGCATCGACGAATGAGCAAATGTCATTAACAAACACACGTACACACACCGAGATGTATATATATAAAGAGAGAGAAATACACTTCCCCCTTTTTTCCTTCCTGTAGTGCAAGTCCGCAGACACAAGTCTTCAGGCGAATGACAGAAGATAAACACCAACAGCGAGAAGGGGCAAATAAATGAATGAGCAGATGAATTGAGAGCAGAAGTGTCAACCAACGAGGGTACGTGCAACAGACACACCAACCGCCACCAGCACCACCTTCTCCTTTCTTTTCTTCTCTCTCTCTCACACACACTTTATCACTCACACAGACGACAAAAACCCAAAAAGAAACAGACATATATATATATACGTATGTAAATATATTTATATACAAATATAAATATGCGGGTCCCACGACGAGAAAAAAAGAGGGAAGGGGGAACATCATGTTTCCCTGTTCCCTCAGTTATGTCATACAAACGCACACACCTACACACCGGGAGGAGGAGGGAGCCCGCATGCAGACGAGAGGGAAAGGGGGGGGGGGGAAAAAAAAAAACGGCTGCACGCAGAGAACGCAGCCAAGACGTGCGGTCAAAATCATGTGATGAACAGTTCCAACCCGCGTGTGTGTGCACGTCATCCTTCTTCTCCCCTCCATCCAAGCGCGTTTAATCATTTGTTTTCCCTACCCAACTCTCCCCAATTTGGCCATCACAGCCCAAGCGTATATTTATATACGTGCTCATTCACTACGCTGTTCACCGCCTCCCTTTTCCTCATCAGCGCGTTCCGGGCTCCGAGTTCGTCATGCGCGCAGACCGATCGCCTCCACTGCAGCGTGTGGGTGCCGCGCAAAGAAGAAAGCCGCGAGAGCCAATAACCACAAGAAAAAAAAAAAAGGCAGATGAAACCAAATAAGTTTCGTTGTTTTTTCTTTTTCTTTTTTTGTCGTTGTTGTTGCGTTTGACGGAAGAGAAATATAAAGAAAAAGTATTCTCCGTTGCTTGATGTTTCATACACCCCCCCTGGAGCAGCCTTCAATTTTGTTCGCTCTTCTCTCTTTTTTTTTTTCCCCCTTCCCCCCTTTTTTTTCGCTCCCTTGAGACCCACCGCGCATCCCCTCCCGGGCGCTTCATCATCACGCAATCGAGCACGCGGCATGCTCCCGTGTTTGTGTACCAAACGTTACAAAACATCGCCTGTCATTTTTTTCAGCGGCGTTAAACCCTCGCAACGGCGCCTCCACCCCTCTGCGTTATACCGTCTCCACCTCCGCAGCCATACATCAATATATATTATATATATATATATATATATAATGTATATACATATACATCTGTGTGCATGCTTTACCACTGATGCCGTTCTTGTCGCTGCAATCAATACTTTTGAGTTCTCCCCCCTCCACCATTTATTCTTCTCACTTAATTCGCACATGTGAGATCCCCATACATACATATATATATATAATGTATATGCATTGCGACATCACATGCGCTTCATGCGCGGGACGAATCCGGGCATGCTCTTTGCCAGCGTGCGGGGGGAAACAGGCCCCTTTACCTCCCTTGATTCCTGCCGCTGCGGCTTCTTGATCGCCATTCGCATCTTCCCGTTAGCCACTAGAATGCAACCAGCGCCGTTTTGGTGCCCGGCGTAGTCAGACGTGGAGAAGATGGTCACAACGCGGGCGTTGTCTGATAGTCGCAACCCATCCGCCTTTTCCTGGTGGGCGCGGAAGATGTACTGATAGTTGTAGCGCTCGCAGAACATATCCACCGCGCGGGAGCCAAATGTCTTGATATCGGGCCCGCGAGGGTTGGGACCAAAACCATACTTGTCGAGCTGGTGGTTCGGCGGCGCTGGATCCGACCACAGCAGGTCGTTCACCATCATGCGCTGCGCCACGTTGGTGGGGTCAGTGCACTGCACCACGGGAATTCGCGGAAAAGACGGGTCTGAGAGGATCTCCAGCCGCTTATCGTCACCGCCGCTGTACTGTGGCAGGCCACCATGCACGCAGAAAATCTTCTTGTCAATATCTGCAATCACGGGGAGGAACTGAAACACCTCGTTTACGGCGACCCAGACATCAATGCCGCGGTCCCTGCCGAACTTGTCGAGGCACTGATACTTGAATGAGCTGTAGCCGTAAACATCCATGTCTCCATTCACCTCCGGCGACTCGTGGTTACCACGAAGCAGCGTCACTTTGGTCGGACTGATAACCTTCAAGGCGAAGAGATACATGACGCACTCTAGGGAAAAGGCCCCACGGTCCACGTAGTCCCCGAGGAACAGGAGATGCGTAGTGGTGTACTTCAACATGATGTCGTCGAAGGCCACCACCTTCTCCAAAAAGTACGTCATGTCGGCAAAGTTGCCGTGGATGTCTCCAAAAACGGTGATAGGGGACTTGAGGCGAACAAAGAGCGGCTCCTTCGCCACCACCTCACGGCACTGGTTGCACACAGATATGACCAATTTACAGAACTCCGGAAGATTATCATAGACGAATGAAGTGTGTTGCGGATTCGTAGCCCGACGTATCGTCTCGATAAGACGCGCCGCGTCCACCGGAGGGAGTGTGGGAGAATTCATGTAATTTCGCATGTCCTGCAGCTGTAGCATCGTGCTGTGGCTGGCAACCGCCTCATCAAATGTACGGGACTTCGTCCCTGTTCCCTGCGACATCCCCGCCCTCGGTGTGTCCGGCTCCGCCACGCCCTTCTGTCCCACCGCATTCTGCAGCAAGTCCACAATGGTGACAGTCTGCGGAAGGTTGGCAAAATCATCCTCACATAGAAGTACATTCTGCGAAAAGACGTACTTCTCGGGAAGATTTAATTGCGCAGCACCAACCGCACTATCGTGAGTCCGTTTGTCGTCCCGTTTCTTGCCGTGGAAGGCCGGTTCCGGGAGAATAACCGTCTCCATTATCCGCAACCGCTCCTCCACCTTGAAAACAGTGCTACAGATGTTGGCCAACAGTTCAGGCTGCACCTTAGATATAAAAGTGTTGAATTCTACCGCAGTAAACCTTGCGTTGCTGATACAGTCATAGTTTGTGTTGCTGCGGCCAGACATAGCCTCGTCCGCCGTGAGGAGGTCGAGTTCCACCGACCAGTCCGGTTTCAGCGTCTTGATACGCCCCACCTTATAGAGCGCTCTACCGTCGGTGGAATCCTCCACGCGGCAGCGGACAAAGAAACCAGTCACCAACGGGAAAAGCCTTGAACGTATCTTGTGGTGCCATTCAGAGAGCTTCTCACGGTTGATGGTAACGGCCTGCGCCATCTCAAGTGTGATGATGTTCTCACTGCGGAAAAAGGGACTCACACCAGGCGGGGAGAGATCGGGCGGTGCTTGTGGGGACGAGGGTACATTTGGGGGATCCATCGCAGGCTGCTTGATGGTTTGATACCTCCCTTTTCGTTCGCGCTGCTATCGGTGTTTTTTTTTTTCTTTTGTGTGTGTGTGTTGATGCTGTTAATCCTCTTTTTCTGCGGGGGGAGGGGGCTCTGCTGCTGCGCCGCCTCCTCCTCCACCCTCTTCGCCGTGGCGATGGAGAAAAGAACAAAAAAAAAAAAAGAAAAATAAAAGTTGGCGGTGCGGACACAACCGGCGGCCTGCAGGCGAGCGGACGACCAAAAGCGAAAAGTGGTGGTGGGAACGGGAAGGGACTGTCACACACACACATACATATATATATATATATATATACATATATATACACACTGCACATAACTATACACAGACAGACGACAGAGAAAAAAAAAAAAAGAAGGAAAAGGGCATATATCCCTTGGCGGAAGAGATATGTTTCGTGCTGCACATTCCCTCCTCCCTTTCTTTTGTTTTTCCGTCTTTTCGTTTCGTTTTTGGATATCTTTCCTCATCACCTCACTCATGCTAAGGAGGGTGCTGCTCCCCCTCCCCGTCTCGTGTGGTATCACCCCACGCCTCTTTGACCAGCAGCTACGCAACAGTGTACATGAATTCCCCTCATCTCCCCCCACATACAAACACGCACACATATACATTCATATTTATATATAAATGTATGCTGCGCTATTTCCCCAACTGCTACCCATGTCGTATTCCCCTTTCATCCTTGTCCCCCCCCCCTCTTCGTTGAATATGTACATCTTTGCACGCCTCAGAGTCACGAATGCCCTCCGCTTCGCAACTAAAGCAGCAAAGTGCAGGACATACTACCACCGCTACTACTACTCCTCCGGCGGGAGTAAAGCGGCGGTGGCAGCAAAGCTGGATGAGCTGATCCTACTGATGGTGTCGAGCGACAGCCGCACCTCTTCACTGAGTTCAGGGGACTGCTTTCGGGCCTTCTCGAGAACCTGGCAGGCCAATGAGAGTGTCTTTTCCACGTCAAGGTTCACCCGTGATGCGCTGTTGAGCAGATCGCTGAGCAGCGGCAACTCCTCCTCCTCTTTGCTGCAGCTCGCCCTCCACTGTGACGTCGGTGCCTCGATCGCTGGGGTGCACCCGCGTGAGTGGTACACGCTGGTGAGCGGGGGAAGCGATGCTGTCAAGTAGAGGGATTTCGGGCTCGGCGTATACGGCAGCGACGCGAGGATCTGATTCTGTTCATTCTGCAGCTTCTTCAAGTTTGGCGGTCGGATGACAATAGTAGACATTTTTTTTTTTTAAAACCCCACCCCCACCTTTTTTTTTTTTCGTTCTTTTCTTATTTATTTCTTCGTGGTGTTGCTGTTTTTCCTGTTTCCCTCTTCATATATACACATATATATATATATATATATATATATATATATTTATACAGGTGTGTGTGTGCATAGAGAGAGATGCAGGGAGGAGACCATAGAGGGAGCAAGAGGGGAGAATGGGAGAGGGGGTGAATGCACCACGCACGCAGAGAGACGCATATCTCCTCATCCGGTTGCCCTGCAAGCGTCCATTGCAGTTGCGGGGTGGCGCCGTGTAACTGCATCAACACGAATAAAGGATGGATGCAGGCACACCCCTTTTATTGCATCCTTCGCACCTCACCTGCCCCGTCATTCGCGACGAGAGAACGCATCACTTGTGTACATTGGCGAGATACACCACCCAAAGACCGAGAAAGAAAGAAAGATACATCAAAAATTTTAAATGAAAGGGCTCATAAATTGATGGAAAGGGGTGGGGAGAAAACAGCTGCGGAGCACAGCGAGGACCAAAAAGAAGGAGCCCCTCTCCCCTTCCGCTCGTTCCTTTCCCTTGCGGTTGCTGCCTCACTTCTTCTTCGCCTTCTTTTTCCCTTTGGCTCTCTCCGCTTCGGCGTTCAGGACAAGCTGCATGTGGTCTGCAATACGCTGCAGGACGTCCTCAAGCGTCTCCTCCTGTATTTCTCCCACTTCCACGCGAATGCCGTCCGCGTCGCTCGCGGAAAATGCAATATTACGCCGCACGTCGACGGATTGGATACAACCGGTGAAATCGAGAAGCTTCAGCACCTTCGCCATGTGTATCAATTCCAGCGTGCATTCTACCGTCTTGGGACCAAATGTGTTGCCTACGCAGCTAACATGGACGAGATTTGAGTTGTGTAAGAGTGCCTTCACAATGGTTGCGCCGCCAACGTCCGTGAAGCCGTTTTCCGATATATTTAGCCGGTCCAGCGACGGCAGGTTCGCCGAGATAAGCGTGGCAACCACCTGCGCACCGTCGTCGCCGAGCATGCAATTGCCGAGATTGAGATAGCGCACACAATTTGGCGCCGCGAGAAAGTGATGAGAGAGCTCTTGGATCCCCTTCAAACCGAGCGTGTTGCTGTGCAAACTAACATCAAGGATGAACTTGTTGTTCTCCAACAGCTGCCCAACCGCTTTGCAACCCCTATGACGAACGTCGTTGCGAAATAAATTGAGTGTTGTGGTGCCTTTTCCAGCAAAGCGCTGCATCGCTTCGCAGAGGTAGTGCGTGCCCTCGTCGCCAATCCTATTCGCCACGAGGTTGTACATGCAGAGGGAGTTGCGCTGCATGGAGCGCAAAAGGCACTTGGTTCCCATGGGGCCAACGTTGTTCCAGCTGAGGTCCACACGCGTAAGGTCCCGGTGGCACGCCGCCGCCTTGCTCATTGCGAGCAGTGTGGGATCACTGAGATCATTCCCCATCAGTATGATTGTGAAGAGAGTGCGATTCCACTGCCCAGGTTGCCCGTTGGGGTTGACGTTCGGGATGAAGGCGCTCGCCAGCGCAATGCCGCCCACATCCGTGATGCCGTTCTGCGACAGGTTCAGGTGCTGGATGCATTCGTTCCTCTTGAGAACCTCGGCAATGGCGACCGCCCCCTCATCACCGATGTTGTTCTGCGAGAGCTCCAGACGAACGACATGGCGACTCTTCAAGAGAGCGGTGCCAATGATCAGCGCCCCACGTGGGATGATATCCCGCCCCTGCAGCTCCAGAACGGGCGAGAGAAGCGCCGTCTTCCATTTCCTCCTGCTAAAGAAGTTTGTCGTTGGATCATTCTTTTTCCCAGGCGGGGGTATCTTTTCCCTTTTCTTTCCCATCCCCTCCTCCGTCCCCACCTACTCAGCACGTGCCGTCAGCGAGGTCTGAGTGTGCGACAGTGAGCATCAACGAGAGAGAGAGAAAAAAAAAAAAAGGGAATTAGTTGTCGACTCAGAGAAACCAGCAGATGGGAGCAGAAAAAAAAAAAAAGAAAAACGTTCTCGCCCGCAACCACTTTTTCAACTGCATGTTATCACTGCTGCTGCTGCTTGTGGTGGTGGTAAAAAACAACAACAACTTAATCCGTGTGTGTATATGTGGGCGAGGTGGGGAAAGGCGAGACGTTTTGCCACTCGAGGAATGCGGTCAATACTTTTCCATTCTCCGCGGCTGACGCAGGGCGGCGAGAAATGCCTCCTTCGTTGCCACCTGCTTCTTTTCCTGCACCTTATCGGCCGTCAGATGCCGCTCCTGCGTATCCACAGACACCCCAACCTTCCGCGCCTGCGCAAGGGAGTTAAACAGATGCACAACACCCGCCGTGGCGACGGTGCGCAGACGGTACTCGTAGTCGTGCCGGCTCTGATGAGGCAGCAGGTGATTGTGGCTCTGATTCTTCACCGCGCGGTTCAGTAGCTTCAGCCCCATCGCCTCAGCGGACGTCCGCTCGGCAGCAACCTCCACCTTTGGAACTACCTTCTCGGTGGTGGCGCCTACGATTTCCATGGCGGCCCTTCCCACCGGTCTTTGTGACACCACCGTGGCCGCGCGCGTTGTGGACTGCGACACGATTTTAGGCCTTTTCTTTGCTGCAGACTTCGTCTCCTCACCCTGAGCAACTGCTGCCCCGGTCAACTCGGCGATGCGCTGCTGCAGATTGGTGGACGAGAGCTTAGGGGCTCTCTTCACCAGCACCACGCTGCGCCTACCCTTTGCCTTCTTTGCTGCCCTGCTCTTCTTTGGCACTGACAACTTCCCCACCGCTCCACGGAAACGACCAGCCATCACTTCGCCTTGCTGCTCTCTTGTTCGTTGGCGCAAAAAGAAAACAGAGAATAAGAGAAACAATAGAAGATGGAGCAGCATTAGCAACGCGTGCAGGACGGTGGTAGTGCTGGTGATGACAGCGACGACGATTACGATGATGGGACAGGCATATACACACACGTACACATCATACACACACACATGTGTGTGTGTGTGTGTGTGTATTATATTGTATTATATTATATTATATTATATTATGCACTAAGCGCAGACAGACAGATGACAAGGGGGAGGGGGGGACGAGGCGACGACACACTTTCTCTTTTTCGTTTGCCGCACTTATGTGCCTTGCGCGTCTCCCCCTCCTCCTCTTTCATGCAGCATGCGGCGAGAACAGAAGCAGCAACATATAATATCATATTTGTGCGGACGTGTTGCCACCCCGCTCGCCTGCTCTGCCCACCACCTTACTTTCAACAACAAATCCTTTCACCTTTGAATATCCACTTTTCGAATCGGCGTCACCTCACTCACTCACTCACAGAGAGAGGCATGCGTGTAATTACGTATATACATTACAGAAGAAAAGAGAACAACAACAACAAAAATGCAGATGTATAGACAGACAGAGTGACTGTGACTTCTAGAATTCCATCGGTGAGCCGTTTACTGGGAAGCTGGTGGAGCCTCTTTCCCCTTCCCCCACCCTTTCTTCTTGGCTTTCGTTCGCTTTCGTTTCTCCGTCATCACGGTGGTGGTGGTGGCGGCGGCTTCGACGGCTAAGAAGAATGACGGAGGTGAATTCTCCATGGTTGCTTATGCTCATTAACAGCACGTGAGTGCTGTTATAATTCGCTTACGTATCGGGTTATATATTTTCTACTTTAGTTTTGTTGAGATGTATATATATATATATATATATATTGTTTATTCTCTGCACCTAAACGTTATGATTTATTTTACGGTCTCCTCCGGCTTACTCGTAACATGCCCATTCAAAACCCCGCGTGCAAACCCACGCGTACGTATGTGCTGTTGCGTCAGTACCGTCGCTGTGTCATGCGGTAGCCCCCGCCGTTGCCGTAGTTGCTGCGACTGCCGTTGCCGTAGTTGTTGCGACCGCCGTTGCCGTAGCCGCCGCGACCACCGTTGCCGTAGCCGCCGCGACCGCCGTTGCCGTAGCCGCCGCGACCACCGTTGCTGTGACCGCCGTTGCCGTAGCCGCCGCGACCGCCGTTCAGCTCGCGCGCGATGATGGGCGGCAGCGATTCAATGACGCTGAGCTCCATTCCCCGAATTGGCGTTGCGAGAATCGACTCCACTGCCTCCTCTGGCACGTCAAACACGCAACCTGGCGTGTCCTGCAGGAGCGTGATGTCTCTGCACCGCGCGAAGAGGTTGTCCCCGAGGTTGTTGCGCAAGATGCTGCAGCAGAGCGGAATGGGCATGACGCGTTCCCCCAGCATCTGAATGGTGGCGAAGCCCTTGGTGCCGGTGATAAGACCACGCTTTGTTATGCTACTGGTGTATCCACTCATGACGGCCATGGCAGAGGCCAGAATCTCCGTCGGGTCTGCGTCCTTCAGTAGTTCCGCGGCCTGCTCCATGAAGAGGTCCGTCACGCTACGCTCTACCCGCGCCAAGTCCTCTGCTGCATCACGTGCCACGGCCTTCAGAATCTCGTCGCGCGTGGGTGCTGGGAGCACCTCGAACTTGATCTTCGCATGGCGCTCAATGCGCTCCACAATGTACTCATCCCTCGGCTGGTGCAGTAGCACACACACGCCCCTTCGCCCGGCGCGGCCGGTCCGTCCGGCGCGGTGGATGAAGGAGTCAATATCGCCAGGCGGTGCGCACTGGATCACGAGGTCCACCATCGGAAGGTCGAGGCCGCGGGCCGCCACATCTGTCGCAATGAGAACGCTGAACTTGTTATCCCGAAAACTCTTCATGGTGCTCTCGCGCTGCTCCTGCTGCATGTCGCCATGAAGGCACTGAGAGTCCAGCTTCGTGTTGTTGATGGTCAAGTCATGACAATCTTTCTTTGTGTTCATGAAGACCAGGGTACGGCCGTGGCGCCCACTGTACACCTTCACCAGGTCCGCCAACATGCTAGAAACCTCCCCCATGCTGCACTTGCGGCGATAGAACTTGATGGTGTTGGCGGTGCGCATCGTGCCCTGGCCGACCATATCGATGAACTTTCGCTTCTTCGAGATAAGAGAACTAGTGTGCACCCACTCCGGCACCGTCGCGGAGAACAAAAGCGTCTGATGATTCGGCGCATCCCCCGTTGAGCCATTCTGCTGCGCCACCTTCTGAAGCAGCGCCTCAATGTCATCCTTGAATCCAATGTCAAGCATGTGATCCGCCTCGTCAAGGCAGACAACCTTCACCCGGTCAAAGCGCAGGGTGCCCTTCTCGAGGAAATCCTTTGCGCGGCCCGGCGTGGCCACCACAATGTCAACGCCATTGTAAAGCGCCCGCTCTTGTGTGTTGTATGCCACACCGCCGTAGAGTGTTGTGACGACGAGGTTCCCGCTAATCCTCTTAATGACATCACACACCTGAATGGCCAGTTCTCGCGTGGGACAAAAAACGACAGCAGCAGGCCCACGTCCGCGTTCGCGGCCTCCATCGCTCCCAATCCTCGCGAGCCTCTCGACAATTGGAATGCCAAAAGCGAGTGTCTTGCCACTGCCGGTTCGCGCCTGCACCAGCACATCCTCGCCGTTCATAATCGCCTCGTAGGTGAGCGCCTGGACGGGGAATAGTGTCCCGATCTCCTGCTGCTCAAGAGCCTTGACAGTCTCAGGCAAGAGACTAAACTCGGACAGGGGGCGCCCTGTCGCGGTGGAGCCGTTATTTGGAGCTTCATCGGCACTTGCTTCGGGACGCGCTCGCTTCGCCTCCTTTACGTTATCGTTGTTGGAGCCCACACTGCCGCTTCTCTTCACCCTCTTGCCCTCTTCCCGAGACATTCGTTCGGTTTACCCTTTTTCTTTATTATTATTTTATTTGTTTTTCGCCCTCTCCTCCCTTTTATTATTACTTCTATCCTCACCTCACGCTTTCCTTTCTTCCTTACTTTTCGCCTGATGCGCGTGCGGGTGTCTGTTTGTATGATAAGGCAGATGGAAGAAGAGAAAGAGCGAGTGAGCACGTGTGCGTGTGTGTGAAAGAAGAGCATGGGGACGGGACACGATACCGATCACCACCACCACCACCACCACCTGAGAGCAACCACACAAACAATAACGACTGCAGTAATAGAAGAAAAAAAAAAAAAAAAAACGACGAAAAAAAAAGGGAGGAGGGGGGCTCGAATGGGCCACGAGAAAAGAAAGAGCAAATGACGTGGTTGGAAAGGGGGGACGTCGAAGTTGCGTAATATATAATACGTACACACATGCATATATATATATATATATATATATATATATATATATATGTACAACGTAGATGTATAAACATACGGGCATGTCTGTTGAACACGACGTCGTTTGCGCGTTGTTTGTGTCCCTGTGCACATTCTCCTCATTCAACTCGAAGTGACTGTTTTTTTTTTCCGTCACCATGCGCAGCATCTCATTCTTTATATATATATATATATATATATATATATATTCTCTTAGTTATTTATTTGCTTCCTTTTCGTTTCTGCATGGCCCATTCTTTTTTCGGCATTCGCTGCTGCTGCCACTACACTCTTTTCTCTCATAGTTTGTTTGTCTGTGTGCTGGTGGCTTCTCCCACGCCCCCCTCTACTTTTTTTTTTCTTCTGCACCCCCTTCGGTACCTCCCGCAGCACCAAATAAATCCTGCACACGCACCACAGAAACATATACATATATACAAACGTACATGTTGCTCATATTCCTCGCTCGTCAGTCTCTTTCGGCCCCGCTTTTTTTTTTTTTGGCGCTTGCAGCTCAGGATGGTCGGTGTTCTACGGAAAGAAACCAAAGTACGACGTCACGGAGGAGCGCGATGTGCCGAATGGAACACTAATACATCGACCACCAGCAGTGGCACCTCCGCCGCTGCCGCTGTCGTAGAGCGAGCCCTCCGGCGCTTTCATGGCGTCGAACGCTCGCTTCATGTACCCTCGGTCTCCTACAAGCTCGTGCACTTGCACCGGCCACGTGCAGTCGCCATCTACAGCACCACTACCACCATTATTACTACCATCACTATTATTGCCGCCGTTGCTTCCCTCACCACTCGTGTGGAACCAGGGAAACTGCAGGGCCTCCCTCGCCCTCGGCCGCATGGTTGGGTCAAAATGCAACAGAGCTTTCGTGAGCTCAATCGCCTCGTGCGGCACACTACTCCATCGCGCCTCCATAAAGAGCGGACCCGCCTCCATCTCCTTCACCAGCTGCATCTTGTTCCCCGAATGGCGAAAGGGCAGCTTCCCGCCCAGCATCACGTGCAGAATAGCGCCAACCGCGTACAGGTCCATACGAGGGAGCAGGTCACACGTGGTGGACAACTGCCCGCTCTGCGTGAGGCTCTTCACCGTCTCCGGTGCCGCGTAGTTCAGCGTACCGCATGGTGTTGCGATCAGGGGACTGTCGCAGTGGGAAGAATCCAGCGAATCGACAGAATTCGATTCCTGCGGCATATGCAGTGAAAAGCGTCCGCCACCCAACCGCGCAGGCGCATTGCGTCGTCTAGTAAACATCCGCGCGAGTCCAAAGTCTACAAGCGTTACATTAAACTCACCACCTTCGACAGGCGTTACTAGTATGTTCTCCGGTTTGACGTCACGGTGCACGACTCCTACGTCGTTGTGCAGATAGTCGAGCACTCGGAGCAATTGCTGCACGACCGACCGCACTTGTGCCTCAGTAAAGACGGACTCTCGAAGTGCCTTGAAGAGCTCGGTGCCGTCCACACAATTCGTCACAATCACGACATGCAGCGGTGTGTGGAAGCAGTCCAGAAGTTGCAGGCAGTTTGTGTGGTTGATGCGCCGAAGCACCTCCACTTCATTAATGACATCAAGACGCATCTTTTCGGAGGTGAGATCCCGCTTGTTAAACACCTTTAGCGCGACTTCACTACCCCTCCGCACCTTCTCACCGTCCACTAGACTTACGGCTCTGAACACCGACGCGAACGTCCCGCGCCCAATGAAGTCGTAAATGTCATCCGTCTGGTACAGCTGGTCGATGTGCCGCTCCTCGCGGAAGGGGAACAGTGACATGCACACAAGGCGTGAACTACACTTCCCTCCCTTTGCTTTCTCTCGTGTGGCCTCTGTGGCTCACCTGAGACACAAACGATCAATAAAATAAAGGAAAAAAAAAAAAGAGGAAAAGATGTGCGATGATGGGCAGCAAGGGACCGCCATGGCGCCAAATAGCAAGAAGAAGAAGGGGGGAAAAAAAAACAGGGTTGGACTGGCGGAATGAGTGAAGAACGGTGCGTCTGTGCGTAAAAGAGGGGGAGCTTCACCCGGTTGTTTACATTCTACGCCTTCTTGGGAGCCCCCAAAAAGGCGAAAGCGCCACCACGCCATTGCCGTCACCTCCTCGCCAAAGAAAAAAAAAAAAACATTTATATATAAATATATAAATAAACCTGCCACCTCACGTCACGGTCTTCCACAGGAGAATAGACATTTGGCCCCACGTGATGTAAATATACCCCTTCGTCTCGTGCGTCACGTACGACCCGAAGTTCTTGCCGACCACGCAATGCCACAGGCCTTTGTACTTCTTTTGAAACTCCCGCTTGACGAAGGATGCCACGGAGTTCTCGAGGAACTCCGTTTCAAAGGCCTGAATGACGAGATTTCGCGCCTCCTCTTGCATGTCTTTGGCCATGTCCGCGTTGATGTTGAAGTCCGCCAGTTTGGTCATTTTCCCCGCACCTTTTTTGTTCTTTTTTTTTTTTCCTCTTCTTCTCCTCCTTCCCCACTGCACTGTTGCTATCGCTTGCTTCCCTCGTCCTCTTCTCTGCGCAAGCCTGCAGACATACGCGGGAAGAAGAAGAGACGCACACGCAAGGAGGGAACAATAGAAACGAGAATAACAAAAATGAAACAATGCCCGTCCACACATACACATACACATACACACATACACATACATACATGTAGGTCGAGAAGGGAGGCAAGGCAGCTACATTTGGTGGGAATGGTAGGGGGGGGGGGATCATCTTCCTTGACATGCCGCAGCAGCGGTTACTGCCCCACACTCTCTCACGCACACGCACAAGTACTATTACTACTACTACTACTAGTTTTGTGATGCAGTAGGAAGTCCTGTCAATCTTCGGTGCCACCCGTTCTACTCGATGCCTCTAACAATTGCATTCTCCCTGGACCGAGTTTTCGGACTTATTGACCACCTTTTCGACCAGCAGGTGTACAGCTGCCTTGATCTCCTGCAGCTGCTGCGCTAGATTCGCTGTCGCAAGCTGTGACTCTCGGTGCGACCTGTCCAGAGACGCGACCGACACCATCAGCTCGCTGGTGTGGTACGCGAGCAGGCGATTGCACTCTTGCAGCGATGCATTCGCTTCCACTAATTTCCTCTTTTCGTCTCGGAGGTGCCTGTTCGACCGCAGGAGTCGTTCGCTGCGTGCCCTTGCTCTCCTCACTGCGTCCTCAAGGTGCAGCAAGACGGACGACACGGTGTCCCGCGCACCATCAACGTCTTCATCTCCGTCGTTGTCGCACGTACCGCTGCCGTCCAGCTTCTCTACGCTCCATTGCGGCTGCAACCCCTCACCGGTTTCCGCCTCCTGCCCATGGTCCACAAAACTAGACTCGCTAATGTGATCATCCATATCTGACCCTAACCCTAACCCCTCCCTCCCCCGACCCCCCTCACTCACGCGCTCTACTTTTCCCTTCGATGACGGTGAGCATGTTGTTGCGCACGAGACGAAATAGAAGAAGAGAAAGAGATAAAGAAAGAATAAGTGGGTGAGTAAACAAATGCGGGTGAGAGGCTGGGAGAGCATCGCACCTCGTTTGCCCCACACCAACGGTCCCCCCTCTCTACGGCGCACCACAACGCCGATACCCCCTGTCAGTCAAATTCGATGTCTATTTCACAGACTTAACCGCACTTCCCTTCTCAGATGCAATCGAAAAGCCCCAATGCAGCTCCAGGAACTGCCACTACTAAGCCTTCCATTCATTGCCGTATGATTTGTTGCTCCTTCACCACCACCACAACGACACTTACGGAAGACCAGCGGTAGTACCCATGACGATGCTGCAGTCACTTTCGGTTGTCTAATGCGATTAGAATCTGTGGATTTGATATATATATATATATATATACTGAAACAATGACAAATAGGCTTTCAGGGTTTTTGAAACGACTGTGTTCCCTCAAAAAGCCACACAATCGACTGATCACGTTCGCGGAGCTCGTTTTTAATACGTTCAATTACTTCAGTATGGTTTCGGTGCATCTCACGCAGTCGCTCTTCGTAGTGGAGCTGCAAAATTTCTCCACGAGCCTGCCATTCCTCTTCACTGAATGCTGAGGATGTCTCTCGAGAGTGGTGATGTTTTATTGCCTCCACCTGCCCCGCCAGTTCCTCTTGCATGTGTTTCATCTCACGGAGATCATCGCGCAGACCAGATGCCCGAGCTGCCACCTTCTCCATGACGCTATACAAGTCATTCATCTGCACCACCATCTCAGGAGGTGGGAGGAGACGGAAGTACGACTTGACTTCTCGTGCCTTGTGCGTGAGCGCATGAATGCAAGACTCCACCGCCGCCAGTTCCTCGCTCACCACGACAACAGCCTCTTCGAGAGCGGCACGGCGAGCCTCAACGCACTCAATTTCAACAGAGACGATCGACCGCCGCATCTTTGCAAGCGGGGACACGCTTGTAGTCGCAGCCTGTACGGTCTCCTGGAAGCGGCGATCCTTCAATTGCTTCGGAAGAATCTGATAAAGTAAAAGAGGTTCGTCTTCGTAAGAGTTTGTCTCCGCGCTGAAGGAGATGATTGGAAAAACACCCAGCTGGAAGACCCCTAGGATACCCAGCTCGTGTCGTCTTGAGCCGCACATGTCCCACACCGGCTTCGTCACGAGTACTTGCCCTCCCTGCGCCAAGGAGCATATGTGAATGACTTGAGAAACCGCACGGCCGTAGTAATGGCAACGGTATGAATTACCGCACGGAATAGCCGTTGGCTCAATAAATGTTTTGCCCGTGTGAATCGCCATTGCAACCCGAAGCCCGCGAAACACGATTGTGGAATCTTCTCCCCCGCGCTCCTCTATGCCCCACTTACTCCGAAGTAGAGACTGAGGCCAGGGCAAGTTCATTAACCAACATTGCGACTCTGAGCAGAAACGGCAGGCGGCCACGGGGTCGCCAAAGGCGAGCAGCATCGATGCTCCATCACTGTAGCACTCGTAGGCACCATACTCCGCCATTTTAGGGCGTATGGAGGAATTCATGAGTGCCACGGAGGCACGCGCCGTCTCTGCGTCGTCTGTCCAGAGATGAATTCCATTAGAGACGCATAGACACACAAAGACAACTTCCTTCTGCGGTGGCGCAACCGTTCCCGAGCCTGCAATCGCCTTTTCCAGATCGTCACTAAAAAAATACAGGCGTGAAAGTGCGCTGCTAAGAGACTGGCCCGCCTCCATGCACCTTGCCTCAATCTCCTGGAATGCCTGCAGCAGGCGCTCCTGTCTGGCGCTCAACTCCTCCAATGAAGTTGACGCCTCCTTTTCCGTCGAAAAAGGAGCCTCACTCTTGCTGCCACTAGTGAGTACGGTATGCTTCAGCTGCAACAGACGATACACAATGCGCTCTACTGCCACTTTGGCTTCCGGGTCTTCGAGGAGGTGTCGTGGGGCGTAGAGAGACGGTGCCTCATACAGCTCCACGCCATGCGGCTCCACCACTCGTTCTGCCGCATACTGCGTAAGTGATAAGTGAAAAGCATCCAGCATGCGAAGAATGTATGCGTCCCACTGCTTAAAACGCACTAGCATATCCTCCCGCTCAGCGAGAGCAACAGCCGCACGTTCGTTCGCAAGACTTGCCTCATTCCGTGCCACCTTGAGCTCATCGGCCAATTGCCTATTCTCGTTTTCCAACTGTGCCCGCACCATATCAACACGTTCCTCCGCTGCACGAACGCGCTCCTTGTAGTCCGCTTCAACACGATTGGCAAATCTCTTAGACGCTATGAGCTCTTCCGAGTGGCGTTCTTCAGTTGTCTGGTTGCCCGCACGTACCGCCTTGAGCTCATTGCCTAGCTCTTCCACACGGATGTTGCAGATACTTTCCACATGCTCCAGTTCTCGCGCCGCCGCGTTCTTTACATCGTCAACTCGCTGCTGAGAAATCCTTGTTATCTCTGCGCAGCGGTCGTTGAGCATAGAATTCTCACTCCGGAGGTGTATGAGATCTTTTTCATGGTGCGCCTTCAGCAGGCGCACCTGATGCTCTGTGGCTGTTTTCAGTTCCTCGTACCGCTCTTTTTCGGCCTTCAGGGCCGTCTCTAGCCTGCACACCTCCTGCTGGACCTCCACGACCCGCACCTTGGACTTCTCAGTAATGGCGTATTCCGCGTACTTCGCATCATGCTTCGCATTTCCGAGCTGAGTTCGCAGCGAAGAGCACTTGCGCAGCAACTCCTCGATTTCCTTCTCCTTCAAGGCCACCGTCGCAGCATGCCGCTGCGCAGCCGTTGTACGCCATGGGCGCTCTAAATCCGGCCGGTAAAATAATTCCTCACCCCGCTGCACCCCCGTCAGCGTCTTAAGGTACGTGCCAGGGATGCGCTCAGCACCGTACACCCCCGTCGCCCGAGCACCAGCCGGTGTTTCTACCGGCGCCGTTTCCCACTCATTCACCGGAGCCTCAGTCGCCATATCCCTTCACCTTCTTCCTTTCCCACCCGTCAACTTGTCTGCTTCCACGGAGCGGAGGTGTGGATGCGAATCTATCTAGGTATCTATTTCTCTTCACGTACAACCTGCGTTTGGCCAGAATGAGATGTTGAGAAGCAGTGCAGTGAAATCGCACGCAATAGGAATTCAAGTGCATGGCGGTGGTGGGGACTTCAAGCAGCGCAACAAACAAACAAATCTAAAGGGGAGAAATTCACCCCAGAAAGGCCCCTCTCCTCCCTTCTCAGCAAAGAAAAACTCGGCTCTTGAATGCATACAAAACGCACAGATGTGCACACGCAAAAACAGTAACAACAGCAGCAACAAACCCCCCCCCCAAAAAAAAAAAAATAAACAACAACAACAAAAAAAAAAAAACGGAAAACACCAAGAAGAACAGATAAATATGGTAGCCGAAGCGACAATATCAACAACACAAAATGAAGGGACGCTACCTCCTGCCTCGCCTCTTTGTGCCGACCACTATTACAAGTAATACATCTCCTCAGTTTCGTTTGAGGCTTCATATTTTCATTTCATGGTTTTTTTTTTCTTCTTCGTTATTCACTTCGCGTTCGATGCACTTCCTGCTGCCTCTACCGTGTTAATTCCTGGTGCGTTTGCAATCTCTTTTACATACCACCTGTGCGCTGGTACACACACACACACACACAGACACTTTCACTGCCCCCAAGTAAAAAAGGGGGAGGTAAATATATGCATACATCTGTTTATATCTCATGTGGGATAAAGTGAATTTCAAGCGTCTTTTTCAGCCGTGCGACCTCGTCCTCGACGGAACGGACCTGCTCGCGACGATACACCTCACTTGAGCGTAACTCTTCGCGGAGGGCCTCAATTATCTCATCCTGGTTGGCAATGCGCGCCTTCAGCTGCACCTCGTTCTCCAGCGCCACCTGTTCCCGAAGCTCCAATTCTTGCGTCAGCGCCGCTATCTTATCGCTTAGGATGGCGATCGTTCCTTCTTCTGTTTTCTCACCACCCTCGATGGTTTTTCGGTGAGGTATGAAGTGCGCATCCAACAAGGTGCGCAGACGCTGGAGTTCCTCTTCCTTCGACGCCACCATGAGATCAAGAGTGTTCTGACGGTCTTGAAGAGCTGACTGAAGATGAAGTGTTGTTGCTTTGAGTGCTGCGACCTCTGACAGAAGCTCCGACTCGCGCACCCTTGCGCCATCCTGGTTTTGTACAAACGTTTGACGAATCGAGTGCAGTTCGGTCTCCCTCTGTTTGACGTTGTCCACAGTCTGCGTCATTTCCGTCTCGTGTACCTTCCGCTCAAGAAGAAGTTTCTGCTGCAACTGCGAAAGAACGGTGCGATTGTTGGAGATTTGTGCATTTAGGAATGTGATCTTGTCGAAGTTCTCCCTCTCCTTGCGCCTCAGCAACGTCTCCAACTCCTCCATCCGCTTCTGATTGCTCTCGAGCTCCACAAGCGTGGTCTGCAACTCCCCTTCAAGGATTGCCTTAGTGCCCTGCGTCACTTCACTCTCGTGCAGTTGCCTCTCGTGCATCGCGCGAAGCTCGGAGGAGAGATACTCGGAGTCGTGCTTGACCTGCTCTAGCTGCTGTTTGTACTGGCGTAGCATCACATCAGCGTCCAGCTTCATCTCAGCATTCTCTTTTTTGAGCGCGTCGATCTCATCACACAAAATGCCACACTTTGTTTCTAACTGCAACACCTCCTCCTTTGCAGCACCCACGCATCGCCGCTCTTCTTCTAACTGTTCTTCATAGCGGCGCTTATTTTCGTCGATCTGCGCGTTCAGCAGCTGCATCAGGGTCACATTCTTTCGGTCATCCGCCTCACGCATCTCCACGACCTCTTGTAGGGAGCGATTCATTGCGAGCGCCTTCTCCAGTTCGCGAGAGAGCTTTCCAATCTTTGATACCTGCTCGCGTATCTCCGCCTCCTTTTCGTCCATGACAATCTCCATCTTCGCTTGATACTCCGCATGCTCTGCCTTGGTGACGCCAATGACCGTTCGAAGCTCCTCGCTCTCGTCCTCGAGGGCCTTAATAGAATTATTCGTTGCCTCACGCACATGACTTAGCTGTAGTTCTGCGGCTTGTCTCTCCTGGATAAGAAGCTTCTGTTTCTCCTCCAGCTCCACGCGCAGAAGACTCACCTCGTTCAGCAGGGAATCTCGCATCAGCACGAGCTGCTCCACCTGACTCTCTGAGGCGGCTCGCTCATCGCGTAGAGATGTGGAAAGCTGCTCTACCCGGGCCATGAGTTCCTTCACCTTCCCATCTTTTTCACGGATGATTCGGACGTGTTCCTCCTTCCACAGAATGAGACGCACCTCCTGCTCCTCCTTGTCACGGCGGTCGTTCTCGTGCTTTTGAAACTCTTCCGTCTCGTTCTCCTGGTTGCGGAGTTGTTGCAGACGGACAGTCTCCGCACTCAGTTGCTTCCCTTTCCCCTTCTTCTTACCCTTTTTTTGAACCATTGTGTGACCTGCTTCTCTCCTGAAAACAAGGACACAGGCACGTACGTATATATATATATATATATATATATATAAACACACTCAGGCTAAACCAGAAGCAAAAAAATGGAACAGAGGGAAAAACGCATATATGCTCCAATAGCCTCTCTCTCTCTCTCTTTACAAATATATATACACTCAATAATCTCCCTCCAACGAGAGAGATGCCGTATTCCACGAACGACACCTTTCACGTACTTCATCACACGGAAGATGGATCCCTCTATGCACTCTATATTTTATTATTCCGCACACCCCCATCGTTCTATGTCCCATGACCCCATGTGTACTTCATAGAGAGAAGGAGAGTGTATGTGAGAGAAAGCATCTATTTGTTTTTCCACTCCCTTCTTTTTTTCACACAGAGAGGTCTTCTGGGAGACGCGGCGTTTGTATCTTGTATGCATGAAATGTGGCATTCACAGACATTTGCTTGCAGTCACTGCTAATGTTTCTGTTGCTACCATTGCTGGTGATGACGGTACCGTTGCAGCCCTTTTGCATATGTGCTGCAGCTATACGCAGCCGCGCCAAGGTGGCCAGTAGTCTTTTATATGTGATAGTGGTGCAATGTACGCCAGTAGTCTTTATATGTTTAATTAATCTATTTACCTCTATGCACAGTTCACGCACATCAGCCTCAAAGGCATCCATGTAGAAACCCTCTTCTATCCTTTTCACAACAGTTTCCAGACTGGTGTTCACCGAGGACAGACACTCCGACGCGGACACGCCACCAATGGAGGAAAGCCAGGAGACGGCTCTCTTCTCAGAATTCTCACAATTGCATTCGTCTTCTTTCATCTTCACGTCTGTGCATTGACAGCCCTTATATATATATATATATATATATATATATATCACGGAGGGAAACGTAGAGAAAAAAAAGAAAAAAACTTCACATTTGAGTGCACCACCACACACAACACGGAGAGTGGTGCTGGTGGCGCTACCAATGAAATGATCACACCATAACAGACCCTAGCGGCACGAGGGACGTAGACAAGTGAAAAGGGTAAAATGGGAAAACAACGGAAAAACAAAAGAAAAATGAAACAGAATATGAATTTGTGTCAAATGTATTATAGATCCTATGAATTTTGCAGATACTGCGAAAGCCATCGAAATGCGTCACCATATCCGACCTTTCTGACAACACTGCACATAAAGACTTCGAGTGGCCGCACTGCAGGGTCAGTCACCTTGTTTTGCTTCCCAGTAGAAAGACCTGTGAGGCCCATGACAGAAATGAGATGTTCCTCTGACACGGCACGCGGCATGTCAATCTTATTTCCAAGAATGATGAAGGGGGTTTTTGCGAGCTCCTCTGTTTGTAGAAGCATGTCAAGTTCTTGTCTTGCTTCTTGGAATCGTTCAGGGTTAGCAGCGTCAACAATAAATACGACACCATCAACCTTTGTGAAGTAATCCCTCCAAAGGCGACGGGCCTCCAGGTGACCGCCCATGTCGATCGTCTTCAATTTGATCCCCCCCAGCGTAAGTTCCTCCACATTTGGATGAAAGGTAGGCCTGTGAACGTGAACCTGATCGGTGGCAAGCTTCCCCAACAGAGTCGTCTTTCCGGCATTGTCGAGGCCCAGAAACAAAATCTTTCCCGTCTTGTTGCTGAGCCCAAGGTAGGACAGCATGTCCCAAAACCACGAAAACCAGCCCATTTTTCTAGGATAATGCTGCACCAGGATATTACAGGGAAAGAAAGAATGGAGAAGCAAAGAAACAAATGAGAAAAGGGATATATATATATATATATATATATATATATATATATATATAAAGAGAGAGCGATCGAGCGCACACACACGCAGACAAAGAATAAGGGGATTTGCCAATGAAATGCAAATAAAATGATTATCATCAGCACCAGGAGCAGCATCATCACTTTTCCTGTCAGGGAGTAAAGACCCTCTAGTCATATAAGGAAATCACCTGGACCCCTGCGCAATTATTTTTTCAACTTGGACCTGCCCTTTGGTCGTGGTCTGTGTGCATTACACCACGGACGGTCATGCTCAACATCCCATTGCCTGGAGTAAACTAACATTTTGTGCTCCGAGTTCATCACAGTTTCCATGTTTGCAAAGAGCTTCATAGGTACACCCTCGCAGCAGGTGTGAAAATGATCTTTTTGACTCAATGGAACAAAAAGCGTCCGATTACATGAAGAACAACGCTTTAGAAGCACATGCTTTAGCTTTAAAAGGCGTGTAGGATCATCTGAATTCTTCTGTCTATATCTGCCCTTAAAATGTCGGGGATCTACCATTTGTGGGCGACCATTCAGATTGAGACCTGAAGGTCTTCTCTTCCATGGGTTGAAGGAAATGATCCGTGGGCGACAACAGATACTAAATGCCTTCAACATAAAAAAAAAAAAACTGAGGCAAAAGATGTAGACATGTCTGTTGCACGCAAGCACGGAGACACCCCCCCCCCAAAAAAAAAAGAGGGTAAGAGAGCACGAAGCAAGAGTACAAAAAAGATCAAGCGATAAGGAATCTACACACAAGAAGAGGGTTAGCTGAAATGCTCGCAGCTACACCCTCAAGCCCCCCGAAAAAAAAGGGGGGAGAGAACAGCAAGGAATTTTCTGTGCGCCATGACACACAAGTCGTTGGGCGTAAAAATCTAGTATATAAAAGGAACTTCTACAAGAATGAAAGCGGTGTTACATCCACTGCTTCGTGCAGAGAAAAAAATCTAGGACTCAGTTCGCGAGCGCTTTTCTCGAGAGATTTCCTCTTGGTGTGGAGCACTGTTGACGCTTTGGTCACGCAGTACTAGTTTGTTTTTCGCATCCTCAAATTTTTGAATTGTTGCCTGATCTACAACAGATACCCGTGTCCCTGATCGCGTTGACAACTCATCCAGCATGAGCTTCAATCTGTCAAAGCTTTGTACCCAATAGTTCACTTCTTCATTGGCACGACAGATAGCCTTCATCGCCCACTCCTTTTCCATTGCTCGGCATCTATCAGCTTCCTCTTTCTTTGTTTTCACTTTCTCTAAAGCCCGTTTGTACTCGTCCTTCCGCCCAAGCTCATAGTTTAAAGTTTCCTGGAGCTTCTGGATCTTCTCTTCCGCTTTTTTGAAGTTAGACTTCTCAGTATTCACGGAAGAGGTAAGTTTCTCTATCTTATCACCCCCTTCTCGTACAAGGGCTGAATGCTGCTCTGACAAAAGCTTCAATTTCTGTAGCAGGCTATCGTTCGCTTTAATCACCATATCCCGCTGGTTGTTCGCTCCGCTGATTTTCATCAAAAAGTCCTCAGTTTGTAAGGCAACATCCTTTTCTCGCTCTCTCGATCGATACATTACCTCATCAAGACGCAGCTCAAGATTGGCACACCTCGCTTCAGCATCTCGACGAGATTCCTCCACAGCATTTAGCACCTTGCCCACCCTTTTCGCTTCATCAACCTGAATCCTCATTAACTCTGCAACCACAATATCTGTCTTCTCTGAGACCCATGATACATAGTATTTGTAAAACTCCATTAATAAATGAAGTTCGTTGGAAAGCCAACCCGTGGCGCGGCGCGAAAAATGAAAATGCCTTTGAAAGGTATTCAACATTTCTGAGAGTCGATTTTCCGCATCAGAAAGCCTCTCTGAGAGCAGGTTTTCCTTATTCTGAAGATCACGAAGGAGCTCTTCTTGCACCTCAACCGCATTCGCCAGCACCAAGCAATCCTCTTCATGTTTTTTCCCTTCAGCTTTCAGTAGTGCAACCTCTTCATTTTTCGCTTCGATTTCTTTGACACGATTCTCATCCCGCATTCTCATAACCTCACGCTCTTCCTCAAGATTCATCTGAAGAGTGGCAAGACTCCGCACTGTAGCATTCTTTTCCGCATCTAGTATGCCAGCCGTTTCTTTCAAACGCTGAAGATCTTTAATGCATTGTGTCCAGAAAAAGCAGTAATCCGAACTGCATATGAATAATAGGCTCAGCATTTCCTCTGAGCGGTGCTCAACCAGCTCAACCCTGGACATACTCTCTGCATCGATCAATTGGTCAACAAGAAGTTTATCCCTCTCCCGCCGCAACTGAGCCAGCATCCCATGAATCTGAACTGATGATTCCGAGTCATGCAACACTTTTTCATAGAGTTCCTCATTTCTTCTGTTAGCATCACCCAACTGTCTTGTCACATTGTTGATAACCTGCTGTCGTGCATCCACTTCGGTCTCGAGGTTCTTAATATCAGCAAATAGAGTCTCAATTTTTTCTTCAAACTCAGATTTCATGATCACCACCGTTTCATCTCTTGCTTCATGAGACATCTTAATCTGCTGTAGTTCAGCTTCAACCAGTGCTTTTTCCTCCTGGAGACACCTTACTGTCACTTGTTCCTGCTCTAATAAACTGCGGGAAGTTTGCAGTTGTTTTTCCAGCGAGGCTGCCTGATAACTAGCGTCGACACGTTCTCGCTCCAATCTTTTCATATCAGCTGTCAACTGACTGATTGTCAGCTCCTGCTTCCGCGTCTCAGCATTCTTCTCCTTCAATTGCTCCGCCGAGGCTAGTAGTTTAGAACGCAGATCAGCTATAATCTCTTGTTGCTTGGACACATTTTGCGATCCATGTTCAACATCACGACGCATGGCCTCTAACTCTAGCTGAAGCAGCTTATTCTGTTTTTCGGATTCGCATAGATCACACGAGACCTTCTCCATCCGCCCCTTCTCCCCGATGCTAATCATCTTTACTGCCTCAATCCGCTCGTTGAGTGTCGAAATGGTGCTTTGGAGCTTCTCGATAGTGTCAGACTGTTTTGTCACATGCGCCTCCATAGCTTTTATTTCATCATCTTTTGAATGGCAAATTTCTTGCCATTTGGTCCCGGCCTCATCTAGCTTAAATACAGTTTCATCACGTGTATAAATGTCATTTTGTAGAGCTTCAATACGTGAAAGTAAGGAAGCTATTTTCTTCTCCGACGATCCAGATGCCGTCTCTAGTCTAGAAGAGCGCTCCCTTTCACGGTGTAACTGATTTAGCGTATCCTCTTGGGTGGTCATCAGCTCATCGTATTCACTCTTTAATTTTGAAAGTATATCCCTCGCCTCATCTAGCTCCCGTTGAAGACTTTCATTCTCTGTAATCCATTGCTTTTCGGCTTCACACCACTTTGCAATGGAAGCATGCGCGTCACGCCGAATTTGATCTTTTTCAGCTTCAGCTGTAGATACCCTCTTTTGTTCAGCATTCAATGCTGCTTGCTTCTCCACAAGCTCTTTTTGCAATGCATGACACCTTTCTTCCAATCTTGTCTTTTTTTTCTCGTCATCTGCGAGCGTAATCTTTTCACGCCGCAACTCAGCTTTGTCTTGTTCCAGTTTGGAAATGTGTGCCTGTTGCAACTTAAGCTTATCTTCGAGTTCACGTACATACATCTTTTCCCGCTGCAACTGAAACTCAATGTGCTTTTGACTTGCTTTCACACCTTGACGATTGTCACCCTTTGCAGGTGACTCCATCACTTGAGGAAGCCCAGCTGAGAAGAGAAGAGTAAAGGGAATACATGGCGCATCGATAAAGGAAAGTAGGAGGGGAAGGTGGAGAAAAAAAGAAAAAATCTCATCCAGGGCCCCACAAGGCACTGGAAGTGGAAAGATGCTCGATGAGGACCAAAGATCGAAACCTAATAGAAGGGCTATCTTTCCAACACCGACTGCGGCTCTGCACGATTTATCTAATTACTATTAATATAATCATATTAATTCTTATGACGCTGCTCTTTACGCGTCTCTTCCACTCTTCTTTGACCCCTCTTATTTGAAGAGTTGCGATAAAAGTTCAAGAACAGCACAAGAAGGGTTGTGTGGTATGCCATCTGAAGGAGAGACCATTCCACTGTAAATTGTTGATCGAAGAAAGGGGCCAAAACAGCCTGCAAAATGCACAATGAGAATTGCAACATCTGGATTCTGGTAAGAAGAGACTTCAAAGGATTCCTGAAACCAAGAGAAGTCCAAAAATAATGGGTATACATTAGAAAGTGCACCGTTGAATTTATCCATGCACCGAAAAACGCCGTCCCATTACCATAACCATTTTTTAGAAGTACGCCCCAGATCAACCCGATTGTGCTGTGATGATAGAGATGAAGAAAAGACAACTGATCATCCTTTTTCCTGCATATCATAAACACAGTATCCAACATGTCCAGGTACTTACTGCAATAATGAATGAACACCCAGAATTCAACCCGTGCCGAAAAATGACCATTGAGATTAAAAAATCCCTTTTTTAACTCTGGTGCAAGGTACGTTGCCATAGTAGCCGAGAGGCAAATTTGAGAAATGTTGTACAACACCATAGGTCTCTCCATTTTGAAGGCTTTCCGAGAGCGCATCCAGTGCCTCAACAAAAACACAAAAACGAGATAACCCACATGCATGCCGACAAGGAAATAGTAGGAAACAAATGGTCCAAGTTCAGGGTAGAAGCAAAGTGTCCCTTTTGCATGGCACTTTTCTCCTTCAACCAGAAGCTCCATAACTTTGACACCTGCTGAAAATAAAACAAAAAAACAAAGAAGATAGAAACGCCCATGCGCAATACGGTGGGCGGAAAGGAAAACAAGAGCGTGGGTCCGCTTCGCGAAGAGGGGTGGGGGGTTTCCCCCGCCGCGAGCGCAGGGGCGCCAACATTTCCACACGCTTCTCCGCTGCAAAAAGCGCGAAAAGCCCCACTGCGACACAAACCGCGTTTCATCTCTGGGCCGCCGCCCGCTGGCTCAGCAGGGCGGCCACCGCCTCCGCGCCATGGTTTCGCCAGGCCGCTTGGGGGTTGGGGTTTTGGCGGGCGCGAGTCTCCGGCAGGGCAATTCTGCTGGCACCTTTTTTCTTCGGCTGCTTGTGGTGGTGGTGGCCTGGACACGCCGTCACCCACATACGGGTAATGTGGCCTTTTCGACCCCCATGATCTTGTCATTCTTGTTGGGCTGTGGCCGTGTTTCATGGATTTCTTTTTCGGCCAGCTGATCCACCCAAATCTGCCGAAAAGCACACACGGGAAAGGGGTTTAAGCGTCACCTGCGCACCAATTCATCGAAAATTTGTCGTATATATAGCGGATGGCACATCGATGAAGGGATAATTCCTTGAATCTCTAGTGCTTTCCCCTCTTCTCATGTATTCTGCAAAAGCTTTTTCGAAAAAAAATGTTTTTTCTTCTTGATCCCTTACCGGAGCAGAAAAGTTGGGATATAATATTCTTTTCGTTTTTTGGCGTGGGGCTGGAGTTTGGGGCTTGGGTTTTGCTAAGCCGTCTGGCGGTTAAATGTGACCGAACAAGTTTCGCTAGAGCAGATTGACGACTTTCTTGCAAAGTCCCCCTCCTCCTAGTGCTTGGCTGGTAGACCTCGTCCACCATTAAAGGCACAACTGTAGGATGTTTTTTTTGTTGTTGTTGTTCCATGAACCCTTGTACCGTGTGAGCAATATCAACCACTCTTCCCCCAACCTGCTCTGATATACGCATGCTCAGGGAAGCCGTCCGTACCATTAGGCCTTTTCTTTACGTTGCCGTATTATAATGAAGCCAGGCTTATGCTTTCTGGAGCGGATGTCCGAGGGAGGGTTGTTATCGTTTTCTTCCCTCTCAGAGATGCACTAATCAGAGTTAGAGTAAAGTGGTGAACGGGGAAGTCAGAAGCCACTGAAACAAATAAACAAGTAGATGAGGAGTGCAAGGGGGGATTTGAGCGAGGGGTGTTTGGGAAGTCGTGCTCTGTACAAGGAGATGCATCTCTCTTTATCTCTAGAATTGTAGGCGACATATGGATTGGATTGCCCAGGTTGAAGAGTTGTCAGAGAAACACTGCCAATTTGTCACTGAGCGTCTTTTCCGCATCACCAAAGGATTCAAGTCCTAGTTGACTTTGTAGTGAGCGGAGACCCGAGCACATGAGAAGATGGGTAGAATAATCTTCACATCGAGGTTTCCCCTCGTTTTGCTTCCCTTCAATTGGTGGATCCCCTTAAGTAGCTTGCAGATGCATCGTAAGGTACTGCTTTTGCATGCATCGGATAACGCATTGCGGGAACTGTAGTACTGTGGGTGCCAACTTCAACCTCTTCACGCGTCTATCCTCTATTTTTTTTTTTGCTACACTTCCATGATTTCGTTGTCGTGCGTCCTGGTATGCTATACAAAGGAGCATTGTGATTTGTAATTGTTTCCACAGATCTAACCTCTACGTTTTCATTTGGATGGGGTTGATTCGCCTCTTGTTCTTCTCTCCTTGGTTTCTCCTGAGGAAGTGTCGGTAATTCTGTCGGCGGAAGAACAGTGGCCTTCGGATTTTCTGGTGGAGGTGGAAGTCAGTCTCTTTTCTTAGGCTATGCCTGGAATAATTAAGGACGAAGGACCTCGTCGTGCCTAGGATGCTTTCCCCTTATGCGCTGTGTAATCCACCACTGAACAACTTGCTTATAGTTGAGTGAACATTTGTATTGGATAGACGTGGGGTCACAGAGACGTATAATTTCTGTAGAACGTGGTTTGGTCCTGGTCGTATATGTGTGTCTTGTCTGCCATGTTTTACTACAGAAGGTTCTCCTACACATTGTGCATTCGAGCTCTTTCAATCCCACCAGTGGTGCGGTGGCTGGTTCCTTTTCACACTGCTGCTCTTTCGGGGTAGAATACTATATTCGTGGCATTGAGGCTCTGCGTGCAGCTTTTCTATGCGTCGAGGAAGCCCAAATTTGCCGAATTGGGTTATGAGGCAGTGTGGGCATTGAAATTTACCGTCCGATTCTGTAATTTGATCATCACGTGTCTGTTTTAGACGATGAGTGGGAAATGGGCAAAACGGGGGCCAGATGGCTCTTCATATGAACCACCAACTGATCTCGTTCCTCAAAAGGTACTTTGCACACATGGCAGTTGCATATGTCTTTATAGGTCCGAGGTGCTTTAACCGCTGCACGAAGCAGTTCTAAAGCTTTATCTCTAGACCAACGGTGTATTTTTATGAGATCCTGCGACAGGAATGATATCATCTGACAACTTCATGGATCGACATACCTACACCTTTCTTCATTGTTTAATTTTTCTTGTACGGAAAGACTCCTCGGTAAGTGTAAGTTTTCTTTTCTGAAACCCGCCCTACCCTAACCCCCAATCGCCTCGCGCGGGAGGCGGCCTAAAGGCACTTTCAGCATTGCCGTTTCGTGAGTAATCAAAAGAGAGAGAAAACGAGTAACGATGACTTTTGGTGCAGGACACCAAACTCTCATCGGCGGACTTGTAATGAAAAATAAATTGTTCTCTCTTTTATCTTTTCTTGTTCTTAGGGAGGAGGAAGGTAGATACTATTCTCATATAAATTACCCTTGCCTCTTTCCGCGTCTATATTATATTACACACGAAGGATATTACTGGTTCCGCTTGAGAAGAGTTTATAGTTGTCGGAGGTATATCTGGGGGATGAGGTCTCAAAGCAAACTTTTTAGGTCACCATGAGCATTTAAGCTGAGCTTCTCTTCGTGTGAGAATGCAACGCAACCACCTGGAGATTTTGTAGGAGCGGCTTCTGAATTGAGGCATGATGATCTCGCTCGTGCGGGTTAGTGTTCCTGATTTGGGTGTGGGCGTATACTGTGAAGAAAGCCTTGCCGGTATGTGTCGGGTACTTGATCCGCTTCCTGTATGATTTGCTATTTGTTGCCCGTAACGATATCGGTGATGCAGGCGGGATAGAACTGAGGAAGGTCGTTGCTACAATCAGCAGCTTTATCGATCATCTGATTGCAACCCATACTATGGTAGGAGAAGACGAACAATAAGGAGAGATTTTCATTCCTCCGTGTCACGCTTGGGATTATTCTTTACATAACTCTCAGGATGCCATCTACCACCCTAACGGGACCCGTATTGGGTTACATGAAGAGAAAAGAGTGAATCTCTGAAGATCACAACCTTTTTTACACTGGTTTTCCACGTTCGAAGTCAGTACAGAGGAGACGGTAGGCCCGCTTCCATGGTGATGCATTCCGCTCTATAGCAACAGGAAAACCTTCCTGCGCCGGAGATGTTCCGCGTGCAGGATTTGTTCTTCTTGAATAGCAGGGATGGTGTGCCAGAGGAGACATCTAGTCTAACCGAGTTCTCGGTCCAGATCTGATAGTCCACGTTAGTGAAACAAGATACTCTCTTATCTGTATGCATCTGCTTTTGATCTTCCGTGCGTCTGTGTACAGCTCACCCTGGGTTGCGACGTTAAAGAACAGGCGAGCAGCCGGAGTGAAGTGATCAACTTGCATAGGAATATCGAACCCGTTAATGTCATCATACATATGCTCTACTTGCTGGAGCAGTCATGGATTGGATACCCTTGGACAAGCAGAGAGGTAGCACAACACTCTATAATACCTTTTTTAACCGGGTGGTTAGGTAGTATTTTAATGCCCTGAAAGTCGACAGGTCATCAAGGAGGATTAGGTGGGCCTCCTTGAGGATGTCTACACGTTTGGTGGAACTTGGCTCTCCAGCAATGGTGTAAGCTGAACGAAGATTCACTTATTCTACATTTTGCTGATCCGATGGTGTTGCACTAAACCACGAGACTGCGATTCCATAGCACATTTTTGACTTGAATCAGGGCCACATAGAACGTTCCCAATGCTTCCTTTAATGGTCCCCACTTGGGAGAGTATTTTGCACTTATTTTCACCGTCCTCCTGTTTGTTGCCAAGATTGATTCACAAACCTATGCCCCTACGCTTTTCCACGGCTGGAGTTTGACTCCTAATTGTTTGTGCTTGCGAGTCTCCTTAATTATCAGCCTTTGTAAGGAGGGAGTCCGTGTTTCGCACTCCAAAGAACGTGTACTGTGATATTGTGGGGAACATATCCACGAATTACTCGAGAGAGCATTAAGCAACAACGTCAAGACCCTTTTTTAGTACATGCCTTATATGGGGTATGTGCGTGTCTTCACATCTTATCGTTGGGTCATCTGCGAAGAAGGCATGTTCAAGATCCAAAAAGGGGTTTAAGCGCTTATTCGGTGAATCTATTCTAATGATAAACTGAGGAACCCTAAGGGCGGAGCCTTGGAGGACTTCACACCCAGGAGTGAACTCCGCGGAAAATGCGCTGTTAGCATTTACACGAACTAAGTGGGTTTCCTGGAAGGAGGCAATTCAGCGCTGTAACTTTGATGGCAGATTGAATCTGCGTAGCGCGTGCACGATGCAGCTATATTCAACAGAGTCAAATGGCTGGGTGTAATGAATGAAAACCGCGGCCGTGCGGTCCAAATGTTTTTTCTGAGAGCTTGCGACAGGAATGGTCAAAGCCCAGTGCCATTATTACAATCGTTTCTACCCCTTATCTTTGACACGTACAGGCGGCGCCCCATAGACCTCTTTCGAGAAAAACCCACCCACCCAGCCCCCTCCGCCTCGCGCGGGAGGCGGGGTAAAGAGGCGCTGCCTGTACCTCCCCATTCATCAGTAACGCTTCTTCATATGGAGAGACAGAGTCTGCGATAGAACCCGCAGCGGGTATTCGTAAAATCCCTCCCTCATACACTCATGTATGACATGATAAAATGTTTTCCAACCTTTACCCTCTTTTAAGGAGAAAAGTAGGCAAGACTATTCCCTGATCAAGAGTGCCACGGGGTTCATGGTTGCATCTGCGGTCGAGCATTGAGGTCGGAAGCCAGCCTGCTAGTGAGGTGTAGCAGATGCTCGAGGTGGTCCTGGAGGTGAAGAGCCAACATGCTCTTCATCAACTTACTAAGCATCTTTCTCAGAAAGACCAGTTTAAATGCGACAGTCTCTTTTGCATATTTGTTTAGCTTCAGAGGAAAAGTGATAGTCGTATGTTTCCATTGCTGCGGGACGTTTTAAAAATGGAAACTACCATTAAAGAGATGAAGGACTGTTTTCCACCCAACACAGCCAAGTTTTTTGAGGGCCTCTCAGTGATTACTATATTCGCCAGTAGGCATGACTGTGGACAACTCACTCATTGTTTAGCGCAGTTTTGTCGGTGTGAAAGGCACATAATAGGAGTTGCCCCATCAGGAAACGACCATGAACGGTGTTTATAGAGTTCTTGTGGATTTAATCACAGGAGAAGCATGAGAGCACGTTTGCATGTTGACTTCTGGTCAGCGGGTATTCATCTTTGAGAATGATAGGGGTGGAAAGGACGACTCGGAATGCTTCGGCGGGAGAAGCAAATTCTTTTCGTTGCTTGGAAATGCCCCCGGAAACACCGGCCACGGCAGGGAGCAACAGCGCACCACTCACGCCACTCTGACGGTGAAGACGCCTTTTG